>CM032388.1:0-78731 GCA_019049475.1 Eueides isabella | reverse complement strand
AGATTCGAAAGAAAGAAACACTATGTGATAATGTTTTTTTGCTTAGTTGTGAAGTTTGAAATGCAATGATCGATTCCATCCGTTAAAAATCTTTAAATTTTAAGTCCTTTCATACTCAGATCAATATACCCGTGATAAAATGTGAGGGTGTCGCTCTGTAGAAAGTATCCAAAAAGATGCTCAGAAACTTCTTCTCTCAAAGTTCTCAAAGTAGTTGATAATCTTTTATAATTGATTATTGTCAATTCAAGGGCCAAATTAGCCTAATTTCATGAATGATTTTTTACCTGTAAAGTAAGAAATATTTATGCAAATATAATAGTATGTAAGTTCACAATTATAATTTCAGGATAACAGATTAGAGATTTGCAACGAAAATTATTTTATACACACGGCCCGAAAAGTTCGCAGACCCTAATTAATGTTTGGGTTCAAACATCAATAAATACTAAATCTGTAGTAACCCTTTTCTATTAACACAACTACTGAAGTTATGGGGTGACTAACATAGTTTATATATTATATTTTATAAAATATTTTAAGTAATTTAGTTGATACTATTGATTATATTTGTTGTTGTTGATTGGTTGGTATTTTTGATTATTTCCAATATAATTCAGTTTTTTATTACGTTTTATACTTTAAAACTATAATAATATCTGTGATTGTTGTGATTGATACATATTTTAAATGAAACAATTTTCATCGGATTAATTGCGTATATTGGTGTTTAAACATTTATGGAAAGCCGACGTTTCGAACACTTTTCAGTATTCGTCGGTCATTTGATATAATTATTATATACAGCCAACGATTTTTTAATTGCCTCGCGTACTGCCCAGGTTTCTTGTAGAAAGAGCTTACTGTATCTGCTTCTCTGGTGTGGTGTGTTTGAGATTTTATTTATTTTTAAGAGTGGGTCCCAGGTGGTAGAAAATTTCCAATCATCTTCTATCATCAATAGCCTCGTAGATCATTCTAGGCTTCTTCTCTTTGTTTGACCGATGTATGATAAGGCACAGTCACAATGTTTATATATACACGCACACTGAATGCCATTTTTTTGACCCATGGCAATATCATCTGTTTGTAAATAGAATTCTTGATTGAACACTAGATATCCATATGTAAGGCAGTGTTCTAAAAGTTCTAGATATTCTATAGGCATGTTGTTCTCCTCTAGCTGCCGCGTTACAATTCTGATGCAGCACTTTAATAGGCATACTGGTAAACAGCGACTGGACATTAAAACTGACCATGGTTTCATCGCTAGCTAACTTAAGGTCTTTCAGTTTGCTAACGAAATGGCAAGAAGGTTTTCGCCGTGTGATTCTGGCTTAGAATAGGATCACCCTTGTACTGATAGTGTCGTAAAAGGCGACTAAACACGCAACACGCATGGGAAGACTCGACCGGCTTATATACCACCCCCGGTATTTAAAACCGGCGTTAAGTAGTGGCTTTGTCCACTGCGTTTCGCATTGGTAATGTCGGGCCCTGGTGCCCATCCACCTTAAAGGCCGGCAACGCTCCTCTAGCTCCTATGGAATTATATTGGGCCATGGGCGACGGTGATCACTTATCATGAGGTGACCCGTACGCTCGTTTGGCATGTCTTGTCCATAAAAAAAAAAGAATCTCTGACTTAACCACACTGTTGTGTGACCATGCAGTGGAGAGAATATTTTTGCGACGTGTTGAGTTTAAACGTCGGCGTATCTAAATCCACACACACCAATAGATACCCTAATGGTGAATCACCACCCTATACAGTTATCTACCGTTGGCTAATCTTTGTTTCAGAGAACCCAGTACCTCTGTGATGCTGAACACCTAGGGGACGAGCTTTGACAAACAGGGACAAGCTTTCGAAATATCGGGTTTTCAAAAATGTTTAGAAATCAATATATACGATTATTCCGTTTAAAATTGTTTCATTTATGTTTAAGTTTGATAGGGGAGGATTAATATATGAAATAAATTGTCACGATATTTATTACCGTATATCAGTGGATACTTCATACGCACTTTAGTGCCAAAAAACTATGAGCATAGAAGTTTCATCCTTGTAACCACATTCTTCCTCAAGTAAACAGAGGTTTATTTCCTACGCTGTTTCTTCTACCTCTTAGTGATTTTTTCTTGGTATTAATCACGGCAATTGCCACAGTCTCCTTTTCTACTATATCTAGCCAACATTGCTCGATATATGGTGGTTAGACCATTGGCTCTCATGTCCTGCATCACGACATTCTACCAGCGCTTCCGTGGCATACCATCTCAGGTAACCGCTTCTCATCTCCACATCTTCATTTCCGTAACGTGCGCCTCCTTAGTCTGTTATGACAGTGTTGGCCAGCATTTGCTGCAATACAAAAGAACCAGTGGTGCTCCTGTATATCAGCCTTCTATAATTGAATTTTGGCTGTATTCTGTGATCGCCGGCTAAGCCAATGACCTTTTGCTATTTGGTCCATGTGGCGCTTATCCAGCTATGGACATTGTGATTGATGTTGATTAAAAGTTCAGGGGCGTTGGGAAATTGTAAATTAACATATGAAAAGTTTAAGTTTGTATTAATTTAAATTGAAGCTATTTTAAATTTGCAGCCACCAACAGGTTTTCTGTAGCCTCAGCCAATTTGCTAACCCCTGTACATTTTATAATCGGAGTTACTATACAACCAGTTACTATACAACCAGTTGAGGACTTGCGACTTTTCTAGCAGCCGTCTGACTCTTATTCAATGTATTGAGCAAATAAGACAGCTTTTTTAGACCCAATGGAACTGAGAATATGTTTCCGAGCTGAGCTGAATTTTTGTTTCAATCCATGGATTAATTGAAGCTCATTACGCACTGTGCTGTGCGGGATGAGTTTTCAGATTTTTTTTCAGAATTTTAACAATATTTCCTTCTCAAATGAAAGTTATTTTCATTTTTGTCGATTTGTTATTAAAGAAAATTGTATTGAACAAAAAAGAACCCAATTAAAACATTTAAGACTTTTGCAAACGCTTAAAACTAGTAACTGGACCTGGAACATGGTGCGAGATTCCATACTTCGAATGAGTCTTTAGCAGTTATAAAGGAAATGTTTAATGGAAAACTGATATCGACTCGAGGGGACATTCCGTGGCCTCCCCGGAATCCAGATCTCACACCAATTTATACTTTTCTTGTCTTTTTTCTACACTTATAAACTGAAGCCGGTTGCCCAGCTTAAAGACAATATTCACAAGGAACTGTCCGTTATCTTACGAGCAATGTGAGTTTTCACGCATTTGAAGACTAGAAAGAAAGAATGTGTACGTATAGATGGTATACAATTCATTGAGTATATTTTTAAATAAATGATTATCTTATTTGTTTTATTTATTATAATATTTCTTTCCTAAGCTTTGTGGTGTTTTATATGATTTTTAAAATCTGCTCAATTTTATGGTCCACCTGTTATATAAGCTGTATTATTCTTAATATTTTTATATGTGTTTTGCGTTTGGAAATGTGCAAATTTTGGATTTTACGTTACATGATGTGTTTTTTAACCTTTGTGTAATATAATAATGTAATATTTAAGTATAAGTATCATGAAATTATCTTCTGTAAACCAACTCTTCAGACAATCTGTTCACTACCTCAAAAAGTAAAAATGAAATACTTATAGAATCACTTTTTTGTCTGTCAGTCCCTCTATCAGGACCATTTTGCGCGAGATCGCGTGGAGGTATAAAGTTGAAATTAATAGTAAATTTTTAAATATACAATATTATAGAGGGCTCACAAATGTACAATATTATAGAGCGACACAGCGAATTTCATATAAAATTCAGCAAAAACTATGCATGAATCGTACCTTTTGATTGTATATTTAGATATATAATATATCTATACAATTATTACTAAAATTTTAATTGAATGTAATTAAAATAAGGTTTTTTTAATATCTGTAAGAGCAGAATTGTTAATTAATAACAAATCTGTATACTGTCCACGTAGATGGGACAGTGTCTTGTGCCGGGCAGTAATTCAATCACTCAACGTGCTCCCAACGGACTGACTAGATGCTTTTGCTCAGACATATCTATGTAAATTTAAATTTTTGTATTAATATTCCTATATATTACTAAATTAATACATACTGTTGAAGATTTACTTTTCCATTAGCAAGTAATGTTAACAATATACAACTTAGAGTAGTGTCTACTCCATATGTGAGAATGGTCTATAACTAATGTAACGTTGAGAAGATATAATATAGATTTTATGTTTACTATTTCAACATCCTCCCTTAACCTCAAATCAATCCCATCTTTGAAATACAGTATGCTAGTTTTGAATATGGTGTTGCTTTGGTTAATGCATCAGCTACTATCAAGTCTGTCTAAATATACTGCACATCAATGGCCACTTCAGTAAATTTGTCACGTATACAATGTTTTTATTTTTCTTATTTATATATCCAGTATGTTTGGAGGCTGCGCAAGGGCTGACGTAAGTTTTTAATAATCATATATGAAATTATTAAGGCCTGTTGTGGCACAAGAGCACAGAGCACAAGTGTGCGACTGTAAACGTGACAGGTTGTGATTTCGATCACTAATCAAGATGACCTCAAATTCGGCGGAAAATAGGAAACAGAATGGAGTGTCTTAACACTAAGTAACACTAAGTTCCCTAGTTCTCTCTGCCAACCCTGCCATGTGCGGGATAAATAATGAAAAAAAAATATTTAATACTATCATGTATAACGTAGATAATTCTGAAATTGACGACTTACATAATTACATATTTTCAATGTAGTTCTGCAAGTTCAAATGACAGTCAGGAGACAGTTTCCAGAGCATGTTCCTGTCAATAAATAACTTAATACAACTTTGGTAAGGCATACAAATCAATTTTACTGACGTATATATAATTGCACAATGTATCACTGCCCTGTCCACTGTCCCAATCTACTCAGCTCATTGGATGCAAAGAATGTACATGCAATCCTGGCCTCGAAAATGTTTTTAAAAGCTTCTTCTGTTTATCATCTACATCACTTGCATTGCCATGGTTTCATTCATTACATAGAAAATAGAAATACTGAAAAGGGTGATATAGGTGTTGCTGTCGATATTCGTAATCATATTATTTTTGGCATACTAGACAAGTTACCATCGCTGTACTCAACAATCATTCAATCAATTCATCCATGTACTTTTCGGTACGTTAAAATTGCCACTAAGAGTATTCTATAGATCCACAGCTCAATTTTTTTACTTACACTCATTTTAAGAATTATTGGAAAAACATGTAACGAATGCGGTTATTATAATAATGGGTGATTTCAATATGTTTATTGAAAAATAATTGTCAAATACCATCAAGACTGTCAGTTTAGACATACTTCCTGCCAATGCAAATATTTTCTTATGAATTACCCACCTTGTTTATTGGTAGTATTATATATTGATAGAGTTTTAACGAATGGACAATTGGGAGTTGAATCTTATTCGTATCAAGTTCTTATAAATCTGTTACTTAAAATTCACCTGTTAAAAAAAGCAAACAATTGTAATGCAAAGATATTTCAAGTACTTAAACAACGAAAATCCTAGGTATACGGACGACATTTAAGCTCATTTCTCTAAAACGAATAGAACAAAATCTAAGTATGAAGTGAATCGGACGAATGTGAGCCTACGTGAATACAATAAACTATTGCTAGCCTAACCTAGACCTAACCGATGTAGCAAAATCTGTAAATGCGCAGCGCAAAGACATATATATATCAGTACATGAATCAGTCAGTAATTATGATCCTGCTAGAATATGAAAGCTTCTTAATATTTTAAACATTAGACGTCCGCCTAAAACTACATTCATAAACGATAGGATGGATCTTGATCAACTTAATATGGATTTTACTAATTAATATAAACAAAAGAATACTGGATTGAATGCTCTTGTTATAAACAAGAGCATTCAATCCAGTATTCTTTTGTCATTCTCCTCACAAGTTGCTTGGTCTCCTTTTAGTTTCCATATTGTTATTGTTACTAAAATAAGACGACCTATATTTGCCATAAAGTCGGACGCGCTAGGCGCCGATGGTTCGTAAGTCATAAAATGATTCTGATGATGATACGGTGTGCTTCCTATACGTATGAAAATATTAAATAATTTTATTTAAAAATAATTAATATGTTATTTCCTCGAGCGGATATCGAACTCACAACCTGTCGGCTTTACACTAACACACTTGTGCCTCTGCGTTACGACAGGCCTTAAGAGGAATAGAATATCAAGATATTATAATACTAGCCTTAATAGATTTCTCAAATTATTTTAACACACACAAACACACACACACACACACACACACACACACACACACACACACCCTCACACACACACACACAAACACACAAACAGCAGATTATCAGGCTGTGCTTCAATATCGAGCTAAACTTAGATGGTTAACCATGAAACTATAACGCACTTATCGTTTTATATTTTCCTTTTCTTGGATTGCTATTGTCAGGCTTTCAATTTCGGTCCAAGACATGACAATGTATAGGTTGTGACATTGTATAGATACATGTAATATGCAACAACCTATTATATAGTGAAACATTCATCGTAAAAGGGATAAAATTACGGAACGAGCTACCGCGCTTTATTAGGCACTCAACATTAATTAGCATCTTTAAGCATCGCCTTAAAGAATATTGTATCGTTATAGTATTTGTGTTAATTTATATACTATAGTTAATGTATGGACGTATAACTTTGTGCATAGTTATCAGCTAATTTAGTTTCTTGTTTTGCATTTATAAAGTGATTCGACTTAAGGTTTGGGGTTCTTGACCTTTCTAACGGGAAAGTAACGCTTGCTCGCCTTGTTATCTGCTTAGTGGGGACGTGTCAAACGTGTCAATGGGACGCCAGAATGTTTTGCGAAAAGTAGGGTGGTGATGCGGTCGAAACACAGAACATCTCGCACAATCCTTTGACGCATTCAACAGGTGTGTAGATAGATGTATAAATAATTTTGTCATAATTGTTAAAAGTTAAATTGATACAAGAATTTTGCATTATTTCTTTTAAACGTGCTAACAATTTTATTTTGCACATTTATGTTTTTCTTTTGTAGCGATCAATATCCCTTGTGTGCTCTTAATATTATATTACATTGGGGAAGTGCTTCACGCTTCACAAAGTACGCTTGAATTATTAAACCGCCACGACCATAACCAAAATCGAACTGATAAAATTACTGACAAAATAAAACGGATAATATGAATTGTTTTCTTCAATTTAAATCAGTAGACATTGCTGTGAGGCATCTTGCCAGGATCCTGTAACGATAAATCTTTTAGAATTCCCAGTGAATGGGACGACTTGTGCAAATTATGAACGCCCCATTAGTTTCAACCAAACCTATTCCACGAAATGTATACTCAATATGTTTTTGTTATGCATGTGTGTAAAAGTACTCTAAACCAGCCATAGTTTAATTTTTTTATCTTAAAATATATTGTATAACATTATTCTTATATCTTTTTAATATAACGTCAAATATCTTTTATTGCAGAAAAGAACTTTAGATATACAAACAAGTATTTAAAATAACACATAATTTAGCTATTATAGTGACCATTTATCATATGTAAATAATTTTGACTACCCGTCTTGATGGATGAATTACTGTTTGCTTGGATATGTAAACATTTATTAATTACAAAAAAAAACAATTTGTATAAAATAAAAAACTGCAATCTTAGTTTGTTTACTTTCTGCTTAACTTTTTTGAGGGTATTCATAAAAATATTTTCTTTTCTGGGTACATAAGTAATCAAAACATTTAAACTACTCTTTAATTTATAAAACGACCCGTGTTTGTACATTTGTTTGCTATCTTTCAATATATTCTTTGAGATGAATAATTAGTTTGAGGTAACTAATAGGCTTATAGAGCGCTCTTTCACGAATCCAAGGAAGTCAGAGCATGCCTTACAGCTTTTTAACTGAATTTAACGTATTGGCATTAAGCTCTGTCACCGCGGAGTGGTCGATGGTGTTATCCCTCGGTCAACTACAGTCGAGTTCGAGGCAATGAGAGCGCCCAGGAGATCGGATTTCTCCTTTGTCGTATGGACCAAGATGTCATTTGGCTAAAATGATTAAGCGAACGTTGGATAAAGTTTCCAAGTCCAGCCTTTGAGAGGTTCTTGCTGATTTTAAGGATATACTTCACAGAGCAAGGTGCTCTGGCAATTTTCCATCAGTTGTGATGGATTGTTTTAGCTTTAATCTGGATCCCGCTTATGGGAGGGAAGAAGAGGAAATCTTCTATTAAGATATTCCGTTCCCATAGTGTTAGTTCAGTTTTTTTTATGAAAGAGACACGGCAAACAAGCGTACGGGTAACCAGATTGTAAGTGATCGTAAGTGATCCGTCTGATTGTAAGTGATCCGTCGCCCACGGCCCAATGTAAAACCAGAGGAGCTACAGGTGTGTTGCCGGCCTTTAAGATGGATGGGCACCGGGGCCCGGCATTACCCAATCCGAAACGCAGTGGCCGAAGCCAAAGCCGGGGGTGGTAACAATCCAGTCGATGCGCCCATGCGTGTTGCCATTGCTGACAATGTGACTCTCCCACTCGTACTTTAGTCGCCTCTTACGACACCATCAGTACCAGGGTGATTCTATTCTTCTCGATTCCGGCAATCACACGGCAAAAGTTTCTCACTGTCCATCGAATTTGGGGCATTGCGTGTTGAGTGGTGGACTTTACTTTGTCACCGGAGGAAAGAAATAAAAATATTAAGTATTATATTTCCTGGAGTGGGAGTCGAATTCACATTTTGCCGCATTTACAGTCGTACGATTGTGTGTTTTACACCCATACTTGCGGTCACATTTCAAGTGAACGCAAGTATCGAAAAATGGATGGGTAGAAAGTAATACGGATTTCCTCGGTAAAAATTTTATGTTTTTATTTTGTATGGCCGGTAACGCATCTGTAAAGGCCGGAAAAGCACCTTTAGCTACCCTGGTGTTCCACGGGGCTGTGGACGACGGTGATCACTCACCATCAGGTGATTCGTACGCTCGTTTGCCTTGTCATTTTCATAAAAAATTGCATAGACGCTTGTCATTTTCATAAATATTGTATATTTATACTACTATTTTGTTGTGCCCCAAGGATTCGTTGACCTAAGTATTTGGTCTTAACATGCAAATAAATAAATAAGAAATAAAGAAAAACACACACAGAGACCTAAAAAAAGTAAGTAAGTAGAACTCTTCTTTTTTTTAGAATTCTGACCATAATTTAGTTTTAGCGTGTTTAACAAATCGCTGGTATCGTATCACGTAGATTTTCTTATTATAATGAAACACTTTGTCTAAGATTTTTTTCAGGTATGCATATGTATTATTAGTACATACACAAAAAATATAATACATAATGACATAATGACAAGCAATTAATTCTTGTATGTGAGGTTTCATTTATATTTAAATGTTACTTACTATGTGTAAGTAGGATAACGTGACTGATTAATTTAGCTACTTTTACGTGTGTGTGATCTTTAAATAAAATTATTTATGTAATGTTATTATGCTATTTCATACTATTTTTGTTGATTTCTTTAAGTGCCTTTCTTAAGGTATTATTAATGTATATCCTTATTAACTTTTGCTAATATTTTTTGTGTATATTAGCTGATCCTGTTTCAGTTCATTTCGGGTCAGTTTCATCTTTATTTAAATATTTTAACAGAAACTGCCGAACATCATCCTAAACATTTCTGTTCAGGCATCTATTCTATATTTGTTTAGGTTTACCTTGTTCCTTTAGGTTCTACATCAGGTGTTAAGGACCCAGGATTATTAACTATACAAGAAAAAAACATTCAAATCCATAATTTGTATGCTAAATTTGTACCTATTGCGTTATTTTTTTTTCGTTCACGCTGTATCCCGCACGAGGCAGGGCAGGCAGAGTGAACCTGGGAACCTAGTGTTAAGAAAATATTAAATTTTTCATTTCCTCGAGTGGGGATCGAACCCACAATCCGTCGGTAGCAGTCACACGTTTGTACCGCAGCGCCACGACAGGCCTCTTCATTACTTACATTCACATTTTTTTATATTTGAAAACAAATATTATTAACATAATTTATTATGTAAGTTACGTTAACTACAGCCAGAAGGTCGAAAAAAAACCAAAAACTATTTAAACTTATTTAATTAATTAAAAATAATTACATTTAACTTATTATTTAGATTAAAGTAAGACCTACTCGATGTAAGTTCTAATAATTAATGATCCAGAAAATACAATAAAATATAATTCACAAATTAATTAACATAATTATGCATTTCTCACGCCGATGATGTCAACACTTAACACTGTCCACATGGAAGGAATTTCTATATCAGCAGTTCTCTAGGGGAATGTATACGTAACTCCTCCACCCTCAGATCAGCAACTATTTTAGAACATTGAGATAAATGTGGCTGGCATCTTGCTGCGCTCTCCTGATGTCCCTGCTCCATCCAACTGTTCACTTATATTATCATTTGTATTTGAAGTTGTATCTTCATTATGTTTTCGATTTTTCGGAAACTTATAACGATAGGTTGCGATGCCTATAATAAAAAAAAAAAAAAGTGCACCTGCACTTAACATGAAAACGTATAAAGGTATTGTAGTATGATAAAATGTATCTGAATGTAACTTATCTAGTAGCATTGGTTTTTCTTGAATAATTTTCTCTTGAATGCTATGAAGTTCTTGTAAATCTATTGACTTTACATTGAAATGAGTAGGAAAATTAACTTGATATACTGCATTGAACGGTATTTGCATCAATTTAAGTGGCTGACCCCTTACTTCATCACTGTCATTTATGATGGTGAATTCTGTAGTTTTTATATAACATTTCACAGGAATAGTGATTAAATAGCTGCCCTGGAGTGATGTGAATTCCTTTCTGTCGCAGACTAACTGTACTTTGCTGAGATGTGGAAAGGATAGCACATAATGTTGATCATCAAGCTTTTCCATTGCTACCTTTGTTAAATTTATTGATGTGTACTGACAAAAATCGTTTAAAACTTGATTAACGATAAGTTGCTGCACGCAGTCCGGATCTGCACGAATACGCTGATTAACTTCCTTTTCACAAAGATATCAGTTTTTGATCTTCGGACATTCAGTCTCCATGTACAAGAACAAGTTCTCTTTCATTGCTATGAAAGGATATGGAGGTATAAGGATATTTTGGACTTTGTTAGGTACGATGGAAAGTTTATAGAGATTGTAGATATCTGTGGAAACTATTGGAAATTTAAAAATTATTACTATTTGCTTTTCTGTATAATAGCAGCCTGGTTTTATAATATCGTAATATTCTCTTAATTGTAAGTCTATAATTTGATCTTTATTATATATACTTCTTAATTTATCTATCATTAATTTTAAAACACTTATCTCTATCATAGAATGGTGAGTAGTAGAAATACGAACAAAAGCTAACATATTTTCTATCCTAATTAACTCGGCCATTAAATCTTCTATATTTTCTCCTGTTATTACCAAAAGTTGAGCAAATTTTGCATACTTAATATTACTTATAGATGATTACTTATAGATATTTGAGTTTAAAATGAATTCTAAAGTGTTATTAATTTTAATTTGATTTTGAACTAATTGAGTAAGTATACTATTATGTTCCGACATCCATTCCTTACTTAAGCTAACATGATTATTAAACTCGGATACAATTTTGTCCTGATTATTTTATAATAATTTTATTGCGTTATTATAATTTAAAGCATCTTTATAATCTAATTTTCCTGTAATACTTTTAATTAAGGAACCCAAGCCGTCTACAAGACCCCTTTTGGCACGACTTGATTCTAGTGACTTGAGTTGGTCAGAGACCTTAAGAAGCTTTTCAGTAAGATAATTTATTTGTAGTTCATAAAGTAGGTAAGTTTCATTGTATAAAAGGTTTTGAAGTCTGTCCAACTGGGTCATTACAAGTTCTATTTTGTCCTCTATATAATCTAATTTAATATATTGTAGGAAAGTATGATAGTGGGTCGTCAGTCTTATTGGTCCAAGTTTGTAAGGTAACAGTCCAGGTCCATCGTCTAAGCTCTCAAGTTTTATCTCGGAGGGATTCACCGCGCGGATTGTCAGCATTACCAGTATTATCCTGTAACAAGTTAGCTCCTTTAGGAACTCGTTTTAGGCGAGATTTGGCTACAGGACCACGTTTTCTAGAGGTATATATGTGAATCGGTAAATCAGCTAAAACTGTGTCCTGCGTAGGGCGATCTTTTGACGACTAGCAAGAGGGTTTCTTATAAAGATTTGTTGTTGAGGTGCATACTCTACTTCTGGTTCGCGACTTTTATTTCTATTATCTATTAAAGTTTTACGGCTCTCAAGGGATGTACTATTTATAATTTCATATACTTTCCTCATGCTTTCTTTATGATTAATAACGTATTGCTGTAGTAAGTGTTGAGTAAAGTCTATGTCATGACAGTCTCTTGGGTCAAAGTGTCCATTCAATAAAGCAAAGGGCCTACATTTAGTAAAACTGTGTATAGAGCTGTTATAAGCTAAAATAGCATATGACATAAGATTAACTATAAGTTCGTCCTTATGTTGTATCTTTAAGATTCGTAAATGTTCTAGTAGAGTTGAGTGAAAACGCTCAATATTACCGTTATCATTAGGGGAGTGTGCTAGGATTCTATGATGGTTAATATTATGTAGTCTTGTAAATTCTGAAAATAATTGATTCGTGGATTCCCTTCCGTTGTCAGTCACTATTGTCATAGGTACACCATGGTGCGTACAAAATTTTAATAAAGCTTGTAAGATACTAACTGCTGTTCCATCACGCAAATGATAGGCTTGCCCATATTTAGTGAAAACATCTATAAAAGTTATGTATTTTTCATTCTGTACTGTGAATAAATCAATATGAATAATCTCAAAAGGTTTACTAGCTGGAGGTACAACGTTAAATTGGGGTCTTATTGGGTTTCTATCATACTTAGCTTGACCACAAATCGTGCATTCGTTTATAAATTTAGAAATATGTTCCTTCATATTAGGCCAGTAATATTTTCGAGATAAAGCAAGATCACATTCATTTATTCCGCGGTGATTTGTTTTACCATTATGATAGTGAGATATAATTTCCTGTTGGCGTAAATAGTCTCTTATATTTTCCATTTCAAATTTAGCTAAAACAAGGTTCAGAGATGAACTTTTAAATTTGTCTTGAATAATAGGGATAATAGAATACATTGCAAGGGGTGGATTAATAAGGATACCAGTTTTTATTTTTGGATTAACATATTCTTTAATAGAGTTAATAACATCTTCTTCAAGATTGCTTTCTAATAATTGTATAGAGGTTCGTGTATGGTTATCGAAAGGTTTAGTCACTATCGGTTTTCGTTTAACGTCGCTAACTACTGTAAAACATATTTGTCTACTAAATCTATTCAGAGGGTCATCAGTTATTGGTATGTATAATATTGGATTTTCTTTATCAGAATGTACTGTGTCAGTCGAAGAGTTTGATAGAAGTGGTACGTGTTCAGAGGGATTTCCTAACAAAGAGTTTAGTTCGTCAATTTCTTCAATTAAAGTTTTAGTTTCCTCGTTATGAATCTCTATTCGCGATAGGGCGTCAGTGTTGGTATTCATTTTTCCTTTTTTATATATTACTGTAAAATCATATTCGCTAAGTTTTAGTCGCCATCTAGTGAGACGTGAGTTTGGTTCTTTCAAATTCATCATCCACTGTAGAGGCTTATGGTCTGTCAGTATTTTAAACTTTCGTCCGAAAAGGTATGGCCTAAAATATTTAGTTGCCCACACTATGGCAAGAAGTTCTTTTTCGATCGTGCTATAATTAATTTCACTATCGTTTAAAGTTCGAGATGCATAGCATATGGGTCTGTCAGCTCCTATTGGACCCTGAGATAGGATGGCTCCAATAGCTAAATTCGATGCATCAGTTGTCAAGTTAAAGTCTTTAGAGAAGTCTGGGTATTGAAGGATGGGATCGTTTGTTAAGAGAGTTTTACATTTTTCAAAACATCTTAAGTATTCAGTATCAAGTGTAATCTTTTTACCTTTCTTTAAGCATTGAGTGAGGGGTTTCGTAATACGGGCAAAATCTGGAATAAATTTACGATAGTAACCAAGAAGTCCTAAAAATTGTTTTATCTCTTTAGCTGTTTTTGGTACAGGATATTTTTTGATAGCGGAGATCTTATCTGGGTTTGGTTAATACCATCCTTACTAATTATGTGTCCAATGTAAGCTGTTTCCAGTTTAAGGAACTCAGACTTATCCATTTGGATCTTAAAATTAGACTCACGGAGTCTTTGAAATACTTTTTCTAAATTATTTATGTGCTCTTGTAAAGATGTACTGAAAACTATAATGTCGTCTAGGTACACAAGACATATTTCATTTTGTAAGCCTCGTAAAACATTGTCCATTACCCTCTGAAAAGTGGAGGGTGAGTTTTTCAATCCCATGGGCATACGAAGGAACTCGAAATGACCGTGCTCTACGTTAAATGCAGTTTTAGAAATATCTTGAGTGTCCATTTTTACCTGGTAAAAACCGCTCGCTAAATCTAGAGTGGTAAAGTAGTTGCATTTCCCTAACTTGTCCAGTACGTCGTTGATATTAGGTATAGGATATTTGTCGTCTATGGTTTTCTCATTTAATTTTCGAAAGTCAACTACAATTCGCCACTTTTGTTTACCGGAGGCATCAGTTTTTTTTGGTATTATCCAAATTGGTGAACTCCAGGCAGAGTCAGAGGGTCTTATTATACCTTGGTTTAACATTTTTGTAATTTGGTCCCTAACCTCTTGTCTATGTACGAAAGGGTAACGGTAATTTTTCGCATGTACGGGAATTTCGTCAGTCGTCCTAATTCTGTGTTTAATTTTATTAGTAAAAGTTAATGCTTCACCTTCAATATAAAAAACATCCGAATATTTAGAGCAGAGGGCAATGAGATTTGTTTTTTATTCATTATTTAAATGGTTAGTTCGTAATCGCGATATTACGTCTTGTTTGCGTGTCATATATCGAGTGCAAGTGTCCTCAATATTAAATAATTCAGCACTTGCCGGTCGGTGGAGAGATAGTATGATGTCATTTGGTGTCGGATTCTCTACTTCTAAGTAGCCTCGGTTATTAGTTACGGTGGTGATACAATCGTGAATAATGCAATTACAAATTAATTGTTCTTTAACAAAAACTTCGCCATCTCGGGAATTTATGGGGATACGAATTATTTTCGAGGTCCCGGCTGGTATTATATCTTCGTAAAGATTAACATTACGAGAATTATACATGCTAATAGGATTCGAAGCAGAGCGCGTAGTTAAAAGTCCGTCCTTTAAATCGATTTTTGCTTCCCATTTTGCTAACAAGTCTAGTCCTATAAGTCCGTCAAAATAGTCGTGAAAATTGTATATGAATAATTTTATATTTCCAGGGTCCTTGAACTCTTCACAGCATGGTAAAGTTATAGAATACTCATTTCTACTAACTGTATGTACATTTGTGACTTCAAAGGGGTCATAATTGAGGGGGATATGTGAAAAATATTTCATTACAGCACTGGGGCTAATAAAAGACTGGTTTGCGCCAGTGTCTATTAAAAATTTAAGTGGGGGATTGTTCATTTGAATGTAGGGAAGTTGTCTCTGCGTCTGTAAATTTAAGTCTATTTTGTTTTGAGGGATATCTCTTTTGACCGAAAATCCTGATCTAAAACATTGGGATCTAGTAGCGATTCAGATTCATTTAACAAGTTGTCATCCTTCGTGTTATCATATGTAGTTAGATTATTATCGTAAAAGTCGGGTTTGTAGTCGTTGTTATAGACATCAAAATCGTGATAGTAACTGTACTCTGGGTCGTAATAATATTCAGGATAAGTAAAATACATATTGTCATAAGGCAAACATTCGTTTATGTTCATTTCGCGTGCTTTCAAATAATTTGTGGGTGGCGGATTACCCGATTTTCGCCAGTCATGTCCAGTCATCATAGTATGTGGTAAAGGTCTGGGGGTAAAACTTTGAACTCCACTCATAGGCCTAGGCATAGCATTTTGAGTTGGATTATTTCTATACGGCAATCGGAAAACGTTACTATGTGGATTATAATTGGGGGGTGGTGCGCTAAACATTTGTTGCGTTCTTGTGTGCATAGGAACACTATGTTTGGTTGCGATTAAAATTAAATCTAAATGGTTGTGGTTGTGGAACAGGGCGTTGTCCTACAGGGGTTGGAGAGTTAAAAACTGGGGGTTGATAACTATGTAGTCTAGGGGGTGAAAACGGTATAAGGTTTGGTTTAGGATTTGACTGTAGTTTTTGTCCGTCAGTACGTTGCTGTAAATATATAACATTTAATTCCTCTTGCACATATTCAAGAGCTTTTTCTATACTTTCGGGTCGCATGCAACGAATTCGTTTGTATGTAAATCAGTTTTTCAAATAATTTAGCCGTAGGAAATACTAACTAACTACTTTTAACAAGTATACTACTTACTTACTTAGCTTCACGCTATACGTATACTACATTGTGTTGAATAATAAAGTTTACGAGAACGCCCATCTTCAAGTAGATACAGTAGTAAAGTAGATCAGGTAAATGTTTGCTTTATATATAGTTTTAAAGAAATATTGTTTGATTATCATTTTTAATTTGATTTAATCGCACAGACTGATTACGCGTCAACAACAGCCTTGTAATTTTTTTTTATGAACATTTCATTTTCGGCCGGTTCTTTAAGACATCGCGAATTTAGTTGCGGAACTTAGTGCCTCACTCTGTCTCTTACTAGAGTGAGAATATTGAGGAGTCAAAATATCCATTTTCCCGAGGAGAAATCGAGCACATAACCGTCTACAATCACACTCGGTGTTACTACTCAATGACGGTAACCTATTGTATTATAGCAATTATAAATGCATTATTTCCTTTTATTGATAGTAAAATTGCATCTGATCGCTGAATGTACGTGGAAGATATATAACAAAATTTATTGTAGGGGACATTTACCAATTTAATTAAAAAAAAAAACAAGGACTTTTAAAATTTTTGTCTATTTTTATTATTATATGTGATTGTGTGGTAGAGTCACGTTGCCAGTAATGGCAACACGCATGGTTTGTATTAGTGTTTTCTTACTGATACCTTTATTCGACGAATAATTGAGTCATCGTCGGCATCATGAGTTTAGATGATTTCTTGATGGTATTTAATATGGGGGATCATTATTGACTCGTATGGAAATTCAATCTGGTGAGAATAGTTAATGGTAAGGATGTGCAAGAAATTATATTGCTTGTATATAACTGAAATGATACACACAATTTCTCATATTTAGCTTTAAGTGTCGTTAAGGATCTGCCTACCCTGCTATGTGGGATACAGTGTTGACCTGTGTGTGTGTGAGAGAGAGAGAGAAAGAGAGAGAGGGAGAGGGGGGGGGGGAGAGAGAGAGAGAGAGAGAGAGAGAGACCTGATGACCTTTTCTCTCACGTACGAACCTGAATGACCTCTTCTCTCACGTACTGTCGGACTATCTAAAGAACCAAGTTACAACAACTATTTAACTTAAACTAACTGCTTCATTACGTTTCGAAAAAACGTCACTTATTTAAAGTGATGTACCTTTTAATTTTTCTGTTTTTAATCTCAAACTTTATTTTGCGTGATCACTAAGTGAAAACTAGTGGTGTAACCGAAAGTACCAATGAGTGAAAATTTATGAATTCTTTCTCAAAGAATAATAACTCTTGTGTTATCGCGATTATAATCCAGATTAAATATAATATTGACGAAGTCATAACGAAAATCTCTTAAAGCCGGATCTCGGCTCCTTTGCCCTGAAAAACAGGGGATGAAATTAAAGAAAAGATAAGTAATTTTCCATCCTACTTCGAAGTGAAGTGGCGCAAACAATAAATCTTGTCCATTTTCTTCCCAGCCGCGGCAAAAACATGTAATTAATTACCTTACTCTGACGAGGTCAGCTTTGGAAAATCTAATCCCTGCTTTTGACTTTTTTGGCAAAGTAATAGCTTCGATTTCTTACAATTAATTGTTAAAGTTTTTACAGGACAAAGTATCTCAATGGTTTTATTTTTACATTAATAAAAAAGAGACGTTTTAATATAAAGTATTATTTTAATAGCTTTTTTAAAACATAGTTTAGTTTAGTTTAGTTTAGGATCTAAGAGTGGTATAAAATTTAATTGCCTATAACAATTTATCAATGTTTGTAAGTGGTAGGTTTTGCGTTTCTCTCAAACACAAACTTGTAGATATATATAAATTGACTGTCTATGCATAAAACCTTAATAAACAATAATTACAGTAAATCAATAAAATATAAAATAATAAGAAAATATCACCCCTAAATTACTTACGTTTTCCTTTCAATGAGCAGCTTCCGACGGACGACTTAGAGCTGGAAATACGAGGCGCTTATCTCCTTGTCCGGAAACGGACTTAGCCTGTGAGATCTTCGCTTTCTGCCCGTAAAAGGTCTACGTAATATTTTCTTTTTACGTTTATATATTTGCGGAATAACTATTAGGAATAAAAGTATAGCACAATATACGAGCACAAAAGTAATCAAATTATTTTTAAATAGTGCTGTAGATGTTTCAAAATTCATCTTACATAAAGGAACTGCAAGTCATAAATATTTATCAGGCTTGAGAATTTATCATTTGTTTAGTAATTTGCTGTATATTTTTGTAATTTAATAAGATACATTTACAATAATACTGAGCAGGATTAAACACTTATATTTTTATGAGAAATCAACAGAAAGTTATTATTTAGGTTCGTTATTCTCTGAGTTTTGATAATTTTTCATAACTTGGTAAAAGTTCTTTTATCTAAGCTAGCCAAGCCCTCACTACTGAATCGAATCGAACGGCGTTTGAAATACATGTAAAAAACATGAATGAATATCCGTTGGTATGGAAATGTTTTCTAAAACAGTGGTTTCCTAAAAAGAACTGAATCCTGCCGGAAAAACCTACATTACCGGAATAGCTAGGTTGAGTCGTCAAAGCGTTATAGAGTTTTAAGTGTTGATTTTACTCCAGCAATTTGTAATAGATAATCTCTTGCCAGTTCCAGCATACATATAGCTATAGTTCAGCATACAAGCTCCACGTGAAGGAGCTTGTTCCACTCAGGGAAAGAAATGTAGCATTGAGTTGCAGCTTAACACGCAGTTAACATGAAGCACTTTGACTATTTTTTTATTGCAAATTCAAATCACAACGAGTGGTACGGGCGGCCGCTAGTTTTCTATAAAAGCTGAGTCCAAATAAACACAGGCAAACAAAGTCAACAAATTAAATAGCCGAAACCAACATAGTTATTAAGCGGTAAACCACATGTCAATATGCTGAAAACTTTTGATTCAGAAAATAAAATACACATGCAATACTTTTAATAGTATGATTGCTTTTATTCTATGTATGACTTTTGTATTGTAAATTTTAAAAATATTTTATAGGCATATAATTAATTTCTTATCTAAGTTTGAGACCTCTCGTGGCGCAGGGGCACAAGAGTATGACTATAAACGCGACAGGCTGTTGATTCGATCCACACTCAAGAAAATTAAATATTTAAAATTTTAAAAATAAATATTTAATGTTTTCATTTCTTCGCTCTAATAACAAGGCACAACGAGGCGTAAAGTTGTACGTAACTCAACACGCAATGTCTAAAAATCGGTGGAAAGTGGGGAAAGGAATGAAGTGTTTAGGTGTTAAGACGCTTCATTCCCTGACATGAGCGTGATACAGCGTGAAGCTGAAAAAATATCTATATTTTAAGTATATATATATATATATATATATATATATATATATATATATATATATGTATATATATATATATATATATATATATATATATATATATATATATATATATATATGTATATATATATATATATATATATATATATATATATATATATATATATATATATATATATATATATATATATATATATATATATGTATATATATATATATATATATATATATATATATATATATATATATATATATATATATATATATATATATATATATATATATATATATATATATATATATATATATATATATATATATATACATATATATATATATATATATATATATATATATACATATATATATATATATATATATATATATATATATTTATATATATATATATATGTATACATATACAACTTCTTTTTTATTTTTACTATCCAACAGGATCGTAACTGTGTAGAAACGTTAAACTTTATTTTTCGAATTTGAATCAGGTTCAAACTTTCTATCTTAAAAAGACAACAGGTACCTCACGTTAAGTTTCCAAACTCAACAAACTGGAGTTTTTCAATTCGAAGTATTATATAAGTTTACATGTCTTATTTATTAACTAACAGTTTATCTTTTTGATTTCCCTTAGTTTGAGGTCAGTTGGCGGCGGAGGGACAGTAGCGTGTGATTGTGAAAGCGACAGGTTCGATCCTCATTCGAGGAAATTAAATATTTATTATTATAATTTCTTCACTCAGGTGAAAAGGCGCAGCAAGCGCGGCGTTGTGTTCCGCCACACTATATAGTTATGTAGGCAAATGCTTATCAATGTGTATCTTAGTTAGCCGTATAATGTTTTAAATGAAATATATTTTATCTTAAAATTAAATTATATTGTTACATAAATACAACTTGATATAAATCGTTAACTAAAATAAAATGTCAAATTTAACTATGGATAATGTTCAATTATAATGATTTCTGATGTGAACGGTCCGATACTTTTTTAGCTTGTATTATTAATTATCAATATATTGACGGACTTAATTAATACTTTTTTACATCTTTAATGTATAGAATTGACTGACTATTTAAACATCTTAATTACAGATTATTTAAGTCCCTCGGGAATATACAGATTAAACAAATTATTTAAGTGTATTTGAGAAAAAAATATTGGATAGTTTATCGTGGTTACTGTTATTATGATTAATGAATCGTAATTGAAAACTTTTAGTTTTTATTAAATTTTATTAACAAAAATGTCGTATTTCATATAAAAACGTTTGAATATTTGATATTTATTTACGATGCCCACGGTAAGTATGCATACTTGCCGTACGGCGCACTTTTTTAATGTAAATTTCTATCTAAAAAACTGAGATGAAAAGTACAGTTTATTTAGCTTCATGTCACTCTTTTTCAGTGAAAGTCTTCAAAAAATTGGTGCAGCTGGCGGATAATATTTTTTTATTTCTTTGTATTTAAGTACCGTTTTATTAACTAAAAAAAAATTAAAATAGGCGTGGTAATTTGAAATTACAGTTGATATTTCAAGTTTATATAGATGTAAAAACACTCCATAATATAGTAATATTTTAAAGAGAAAAAAAGTTTGTTTGGTTCAACGCACTATTCTCAGAATAATTCTACTGAATGGATTTGAAAAACTATTTTGTATTGGATAGTCCATTTATTTAAAGTCATTGCGTTCGTGTCACTTGCTCGTTGGCGACGCTAGCTAGTACCTAATATTTATACTTTTATAAACCGCGTTAATCTTTGTAAAAACGTTTTCGTATTGAATAGTCTGTATTTATGTTCGCTTTAATTAAAGTTACGTTAATATTATATATTTTTTGATGTAGTAATAAATCTTTTATAATCCATCAGCGACAGAATATGCACAGTTTTCATATTTGAGTTTATTTTTTAATAATTCTTATATGAAATATATAAAAAAACAAAAATACTGTTTTTCTACGTTCATTGTAATATCCTAATTAATATTTTACATATAACACATTATATATTATTTATTTATTTATTCTTGATTGTATTTATAGTAATAAATTTGCACAAAAGGAGGGCTTAACGCTAAAAAGCATTTTCTACCAGCCAACCTCGTCATGTGGGATATCTAGTGGTAGGTGCACAAATATTATATATATACATACACACATGCATAAAAACATATACACATATATACATATATATATATATACATACACATACATACATACATACATACATATATACTTATACAAACATATTCTTAAACACACAGATACATAAATATACATGCATACATAACAATATAAACGCATACTTGTATACCAATATATACGATATAAAACAATAAATACAATTCCACATACAAATACAAATATTATTATTATATAAACTACATATATTAATATTACATTATGGTTCAGAGAAAAATAATTGTTTCACTCGGCGCTTGAAAGCCTCGAAATATTAAACATTCTTACTAAAATAAATAACATCTAGATATGTGTAAAACAATACTAGCAACACTATGTAGAATCATTCTATTTACTATTATATAAATTCTAATTTAATAGATAAAAAGGGTACGTAATTTTCAATTTATTATTTTAATTAATAGGTAAGGATGTTATAATTTGCCAAATTATGAATAAGTAAATTCATCAACATTATATGTATGTATATTGTATAAATTTTCTGCTGCATAATTTTTATTTTGATATAACCAAACATGTTATTTTGAATTTAATTATACATAATAATTAACGAGACATTAATTTGTAGTGTGAAAGAATAAACACATTTATTTTATATATTGTACAAATTTTATATGTAAAAGTAGCTCAGTTGATAATGATTTCAATAATACAAATAGGAAAAAAATGACCATATACAATTGAATACAATAATTGAAAAGAGATGTTGTCCATTTTATAATTCCCTTATACCACTACTAGAACATATGTGATTATTTGATATTAAATATGTCTGTGAAATTATTGCTCCTAAAAATACAGAAAAAAAAAATATAATAATACAATGATTATTATCTTAAAACAGTTTTCGATTTCCATAATTCAAGTATTAAATTCCTCCATAAAAAATGCTGCATGTAAGTCAAACTAACTAAATAATAACTGATATGGTCAGGTATGAATTAGAATTATAATCCTAATCCTTATTATAAGATATTTTCAGATAATCATCATCGTAATCGTCTCAGCCGTGCGACGCCCACTGCTGGACATAGGCCTCCCCCGAGGAACTCCACGACAATCGGTCTTGCGCCGATTTTGCTAAACCACTAAATATAGGTAAAAAACTAAAATGGTTATAGAAGTTACGGTAATCTATTGGTAGGTTTTATATTATAATCAAAATATTACAAAAACACCTTAGAAGTTTTTATTGGTACGCTGCATGTATGTATCTATAAATATTATGTAGTAAAGTTCTTCACCACGTCTGTCTTCCTTGTTGTTTAATTAGTTAGCTTTAGCACTTAATGCAGAACATATTTGTTGTCTTCAATATATGAATAAAATAAATACTTTAGAAGATACGATGAGGCATGACATGAGGGTTCGATCTCCACTCGAGGAAACGAAATATTTAAAATTTTCAATCTATATTTTCATTTCTTCGCGTTGGTAACAAGGCAAAGACACAATGTCCAAATTTTGGCGGAAAGTCTAGCCTAAACATGACATACATTAAAACAATGTTACACAAACACAAAGGTTTTTTTCTATATTCATTGTTGTCTTGATATTTGAACAATTGTTATCAAGTAAAGATAGGCATGGAGCAATGAGGCCTGTCGTGGGGGGGGGGGCACAAGAACGTGACCATAAAAGCAACAGGTTGTGGGTTCAATCCCAACCTGACAAAATGAAATATTTGGTGTTTTTAATTTTAATATTTAACGTTCTCATTTCTTCACTCTGGTAACAATGCAAAGCGCGGCGATGAGTTCCGCCACTCAACTCTGCTTCAAGTTTGGCAGAACGGAACCGACACTAGATTTCCGTGGTTCCCTTTGCCTCCAACACCATGTGTAGGATACAGCGTGAAACTGAACACAAAAAAATATTAAAGCTAATAAATTAATTTGTCAAATAAAACGGTAGCTTATGTTGGTTTTTAGGACGGAATTCGTATAAGATGTCTATTAAAAGTATCGAACTCTCGAATGAAAGCTCTGTTTTAAAATGGTTAATCTTTGAAATCTTTTTTATATTTAGATTTAATCAGATATATTGAAAGTAGCGCCAAGCAACACACACATCTTTATGCAAATCCTCCGGGGGGTCCTTTATGATTTCTTTCTCCAGGATCATCGTTTCTAAAGGTCAATAAAAGTTTCTCAGTGTATCTTTTACCAGTGCCCTTACTGTTTTTGGAGTTTAAGTCATATATCAAAGTTCCCAAAGACGTGCAACAACAATTCAATTTCCAATATTACTTTTAAATTTAAAAGGCTACAATATTACTTTTGAATCCATCTTTTATATGAAATAAGCACTACGTAATCCTTGTACAACACTTAATTTACTCTCCGTTACTTTCTTCTTTTTCTTTTCAGCTTGACATTGAGCAAAGGAAACTTGGGAATCTAGTATTAAGACACTCAATTATGTTCTCCACTTTCCGCTGTATTTGAATATCAGAATTCAACGCCGCGCTTTACGCTGTTGCTAGAGCAAAGAAAAGAAAACATTAAAAATTGAAACACGTAAACTGAACATGAATATATGAAATCACGAACTCCTTGTCGTTTTTACATTTGAAGTAGCGACCCGAACGCGGTTTCCTGGCTTATCCTATACGGTTATTTATATAATTATCTGAGTAGCGTTCGTTATGGCGCACTTGTAGTTTGTAGTATCAATACATAAAACACAGTGTCAATTTATAAAAAAATCTATATAAAAGTAGCCAGTTCTCGTAATAAAAATACGTTTTTTATTATTTCTTGATTTTAGTATATTTTTAGCATTTACCTAACATTGGACTATTAACTAACTTGGCTCACGAAACATTAAGAGATTATTCTACATAAATACCGACAGTTTTTAAAAAGTGTTTACTACCACCTGATGATGATGTTGTTTCTAAGATTTATGAATCGACAGTTTGAAATTATTGTACTGTTACTCAACTTTATTAAGGAAAAAACCATGAGCACAGATCCAGCAGTCGGGCTGTATTTCACAATTACCTTAATTCAGCCTATAGCCTATCTTCTCCGCTCTCTTATGCTATCCAATACAAAAAGATTTTTTTGGAACCTTAGTTCTTGAGACGAGCGCATTCAATAAAACAAACAAACAAACTCTTTATATAGTTATTTTTAGCTTTTATTCCTTACAATTCTAAAAAAATATATGTACTTACAGAGTTTATTGTATGTTGTATTGCAATAGGCACTGTCAGTTAATGACGAAACTGTCGCCGTGTTGATAGATGAACGGCATGTTGAAAGAGAATTTTTAAATAATATCATAAAAATGCATGGAAGTTTTAAATATTGTGAGCATTGTCAAAAGTAGTGGGCTTATGTCAAATAATCTATTTTAAAATGTTACGATATTTTAAAGAAAATGTTAATCTTCTGTAATTTTTAGAAGTATAAAAGTACTTTTAGTAAATAAAAAAATATGCTCCACTGATTCCTAAAATCATAAATACAGGAAAACTATAAAACTTTAAACGAAAAGTGTTTCAGTACTGAAAATCCTCGACATATTTTGATATTGAAACAAGAATATTAAACATTGAAGATTTCAGTAATGACTTGCAGAAGAGGAAATTATGTTGAAACCGTTTTCCAATCAAAATAGTCTTTCACTTAATATTTGTACTTTATGCAATAAAATTATTAAGTTTATACTCGTAATAATATTATTTTCATTCCTAAAATTCTTCTGTGTCGAAACATCCGTTGTCTCTTTTAGTGCCTATTTTGCATTTTCTCGGTCTGTTAATGAGGCTCAGCGCGGCATTGAGTTTCGCCAATAAACTCGAAATGTCTCAATAATTCGGAGGAAAGCAGTGTTTTAATGGGAACAGAGTGTCTTAGCACTATGATCCTGGAATCCACTTTAGACTTTAGATTCCGTGTACGGAATTCAGCGTGAAGCTAGTATAAATAAGAATATTAATTTTTCTTACAAAATGAATATTTGTAATCTTAGATAACTTAAGTATATTATATAAAACGTTATATAATATACAAATATTAGGGCCTATGATAAATATAATTATGTTAGGGTTAAAGTCTTATAAAAGCTGTTTCAATATTGTGTATTTGTTTGTCTCATAATCTACAATTGTATCTACAATTGTGTAACTGCTACCGCTGCAGATATTGGGAAGTTAAGAATTATTTCCATACATGCTTCACTTAGTAACAAATATAATGTGTATATTGCAGTGCAGTCTCAGTAAATCGATGATTTTCGGAATATGATGCACCTAACACGGCTATCGTTTACACAAAGGAATATGCCCTTAGGCTGTTTGTGCTAATTGTCTATTTAGTGTTTACTACTTAATACTACAAAGGTTGTCCTTTCTCGATAAGAGTCTGTATATATAAGTTTAGATTTGTTAAGAGCATATATTTGTAATGTCTACAAATGTTTTTCAACAACTCAACATAGATGAGTGATGTTAGAGCATTAACGGGAAAATCGAGCTAAATTATTTATAGATTTCAGCTCTTCGGGGATTACCTACTAATTCCTAGTACTCCATTTCATTGGGCGTTCAGAGTGAATCGCTGAACAGTGTTGAAATAACCGCACAACTTTTTCCCGACAACACCTCGATAGTCAATTTTATTTTCACACCTGCACTTCACTGATACGATGAAACTTTCATCACAGGCTTTACTAGATACGAACGAAATATAAATTGTTAATGGATGATGAGTTCTATTTAAATCCTTTTTAATATCATAAGCAAGTAATACATAGTAAAGTGCACTTCTATGAAAAGTTTATAAAACGTCTGTACTTAGAGTATGATATGCATAAATGAATAATATGAGTATGATATGTTAAATTTAAGGTATTTTTAAATATGTAAAGTATAGTTGGTATATCTGTTAATTAATCCAATTTGTCAAATTGGTTAAGTGTACATATTTTAAGTTTCTAAAGATTTGGCTATATTTTTTCATAAAACGAATAAGAAACGTTAGGCCTGTTGTGGCATAGGGGCACAAGCTTAATCGAGGAAAGTATGTATTTAACATTTTCTTTTTCTCGTTCTAGTAATGAAGCATAGCGCGGCGTACCGTCTCGCAACATGGAATGCAATTAGAATTCAGTGGAAATGGGAAACGGAATTGTCTAATGGTAACAGAGTGTCTTAACACTAGGTTCCGAGATTAACTCTGCCTTACCTACAAGTCCGGGCTACAGCGAGAAGGTAAAGAAAGAGAAAAAGAAATATTTTTTTAAAGTTTCAGCAATTTTTATATATTTTTTTAAAGCAATATTTTCCAAGTATAGCAAACACTATATTTTTTAATTTATTTTATTACATCTATTACAATTTATCCACTATAATCTTAATGTAAAAAATATGTAACAATTTGAGAAAAAGTGGTACGAATTAATTAATAAGCCCAACATCAACGTTATTTCGGTGGCAGACAGACGGGAACAAATTCTGAGCCAGTCTCTTAATTGAAATGTGTCGCGCGGAATACATATTATACTCGTACTGTATGCCCGCATCCGCCTGAGCGTCTTGAGCGAATTTAGATCTGTGTACGTAAAACCAGTCAACGCGATACAAGGGTGTTAATTAATGAAACTTCCTAGTATAGTGTTTTCGTATGTAAATTTTGGTTTATTTTAGCGTCTTTCCGGATGTATAATCGAGATAATTTAATAAGTAAAATTTTTATAGTTCTAATTTTTATTTTATACTAAATTAGTCCCACCAAAAAAAAATTTTTTGTGAAGTAAAATTTATAAAGAACTCCGATCCTGAAGGATTGATGATATACTACATAGTTGAGGTTGAAATGACATACAATAAAAAAAGTCAATTTCACATTGTATCCCGCATATGCCAGGGTACGCAGAGGGAACATGGGAACCTAATGTTAAGACACTCCACTCCGTGCCATTTCCGTTCCTCACTTTCTGCAAAAATTGAGGCATTGCATGTTGAGCGGCGAAACTTAACGCCGCGCTTTGCTTAAGAAAACCAGGGCGAAGAAATGAAAAAAAGAAATAAATATTTAATTTGAAAATATTAAATATTTCAATTCCTCAAGCGGGGATCGAACCCACAAACTATCTTTTACAGTCACACGCTTAGACTACTACGCCACGACAACGCTCTATAATAAGTGTGCTTTCTTAAATTATATATGTAATTGAAATATATATTTTAACAGTTAAATTTAGATGCCTGTGTCGGTTAATAAAACTAACGGTTTGAAAATTTTTCAGTTTGATTGATATTAAACCTCACTCAAACTATTTTAAAAATTTTAAAAGTATTTCACGTTGAATATTATCAATATTATACTAAACTTAAATTTAAAAAGCGTAAAAAAATTTTGAGGCCTGTCGTGGCGCAGCGGCACAAGAGTGTGACTGTAACCGACAGGTTCTGGGTTCGATCCCCAGTCGAGGAAATGGAATATATAATATTTTCAATTTGAATATTTAATGTTTCATTTCTTCGCTCTGGTAATAAGGCAAAAGCGCGGCGTTGAGTTCCGCCACTCAACACGCAATGCCTCAAATTCGGCGGAAAGTGGGGAACGGAAGTGAAACGGAGTGTCTTTACACTAGGTTCCCGGGTTCCCTCTGTCTACCCTGCCTAGTGCGAGATTCAGCGTGAAGAGAAAAAAAAAAAAAAAAAAACTTGAACGAAGCAGGATTTGAAACCATACCTCTTGAAAACCGTCCAAGCTTAGTTGGTCAGAGTGACCAGCCATTCGTTCTCACCAAGCTACGTCGAAATGCTTATACGCTTATTACAACTTATTTATTGTTGTTAGCCTTCGATCAACTATACACTAGATTAAGCGTTGCATACAAATACGGCTCAAAAAAGTGGCACCACTCAATATAAACACAAATGCCGAACATTATTACACACAGACTTATGACAAAAAATCTATTTAATAAAATCATACCTTATTCTTGTAAATTAAGGTTTAGTTTCGACTAGCGCGTAATATATATAAGACATTTAATTTCACGTCATCGTCGTCGCTTTGTAAGTACTTGTAAGAAAATAGAAAATAGAAATCATGGAGTCACTTTATTGATAATAAATTGATAATTTTTGTACATTTTATTAAAAATAAAAGTAATTGTAATCTTGAAACGTCTTTTTTTGTTTTAATACTACAATATACATTTCGTTAAAAAGTTCCGCTACTTCTACATTTTTCAATCTATCTAATAATACTGAGTCATCGACGGATTTTTTTTAATTTTTAAGCACATTTAATTCTAAAAATATGATAATATTTTTTAACGAAGACTTTTTTTCTTAAAACGTTTATAAATTTTGTTTAAATTATTAATTTGTTTCGTTTTAGTAAGTACTATTTAGCGTGATACGATTATTTATTTTTTAAGTATCCTTTTCTTGGAGTATCTTGCAAAGATGTAATGTCCGATAGTAAAGTAGTAGAAGAATTAGAGCTGACGGAAACAGCCATTGTCTCGATTCTGGTATCATTTAGAATTAAAGATGCAGCCTATAATAAATACTATTTTTTTATTTTGTGTATTTTGTGTATTCTGTATATGTAAACAAAAAAAAACATTTTTTAATTTATTAATTATACTTGCAATTTTGGAATCGCCATTTTTACCTATCTACGCCGTTGAGTATTCTTCTCTTCTTTCTTAGGCGACAATAGATACCCATTATGCACAGCGAAATGAGTCAGTAGGAAAACTATAATACAAAAAAAAATATATAAAGTTATTATAAATATAATAAAAAAAATTTAAACATCTCTATGCATTTCTTAGCCCAAACTTACCGTTATTTGACGAAATCGTTGGTAGTGTTATCGCCAATATTGGTCAAACGACGGAATATTGTTATTTAATTATCTAATATTGATTTTTAAGTATTTTAAAATTAATTCTAACGTGTGCTTACCGAAAGAAAGATATTCCTTCTGAAACCTTACTGTTGCGATGGTTATTTACTCAATTTTTATAAGCACACGGAGGCATTTTGTCACGTCCGCACATTGGCTATGGTTGGACCATACTAAAAACGAATAAGAACACAATACTGTTTGTGCTCTTATTTGTCGGGCCGTTTTTTGGAGTGTGACACTTAATCTATGAATAGTTGATCGAAGTTGTTAGCATCAATATTATCAAAGAACTAATATGCAATAACGAATATTAGAATACCGAGATGAGTTTTGATGATGATAAAAAAAACTGGTCAAATGCAAGTCGGATTTGAATACTGTGGATATTTTGTATGACAAGTAAAAATATTTATGTAATGTTTTTTTTAAGATATACCTATAAATATAAAAACACTGCATAATTGGTCGTCCCTTTAGATTGTGATAAATTAAAACTGGTGCGTCAGCGGGATTTTTGTAAATAGGAACATGACACTCAACACGATTACATTCTTTTACTACAATCTCTGTACCTGTGTTACGTACACGTGATTACTATTTGTTTCGTCATAAGCCTTCGTAACATAACAGATAATTCAGTTCATAAAAACGTATTTTTTTTATCTCTAAGAAATGCTTTTACGCAGACATACCGTACGAAGGATAAATTTGGAAAACTCGATAACATGCAGACTTTCTGCAGACTTTCTCCACCTATATAACTTATACGTATACTTGAGACTGACCGATATACTGACATCAACCACACGGAATATCATGAACTTTTCAACTACTGGTACCCCGTTGACCTACGTACCGCCTCTGTCAGAAATATTTTCACGCCCGAGACGTGTAAACTTTTGGCCACTCTTCCAAATAAAAAGGCCACAAAGCCGAAATACAAATGCCTCCTTACATTGACTCCTACATCAACTGACTGCAGCACTGATGCGATTATTTGATGGCGTGATAAGCATCAAACACTTCCCGAATAACTGAAAGAAAAGACAGCTCATAATGTTCCAAAAATAGGGTATAAATTATTCAGCTTCCTAGGGTATAAATTATTGTACCCCGCACGAGGCAGGGTAGGCAGAGGGAACTAGTGCTAGGATACTCCGTTCCCCACTTTCCGCTGAATTTGAGGCATTGCGTGTTGAGTGGCGGAACTCAACGCCGCGCTTTGCCTTTTTATTTCCTCGAACGGGGATCGAACTCAGAACCTATCGGATACAGTCACACGATTGTGCCGCTGCGCCACGACATAAATGATATATACCTCGGCCTTAGGCCTCGATATAAATTATGCCTTCCAGATTACTACCGTTCTATCACTATTCTGCCTGTACAGGCAAAATTCTTGGAAAGTTTAAACTGTGTCTTGTAAGGGCGTGTTTCTACTCACATGAGTGTACGGCCGTGCATTTCTTGTATATCCATCAACATGGTTTTGTTAATAACGTCCCCTGAGTCCTGGCATGCTAATCAAAATGCAGCGTGCTGGTGATGTGTTTCTGAAGTGGTTTGCCAAGTGAAAACTGTTCGTTATCGCCCGGAAGACGCCGAAGATTCCATTGGCTTACATAAGAAGCTCCTGCCACTACTGTAATTACGAAGGGTTGTCGTAACTTAGTCGCTCACAATCACATGCACAACAATGCATACACGAGAGAAATTTGGACTGCCTCCGCACACAAAAGTCGAGATCTATAAATCCCACAGCAGAATTTCATATGCAGTACTCGCATTGTAAACTTTACAAGCAAGACGAACAAAAAGAAACTCCTTACGCACCAAACGAAGTTGCTCTAGACGACTACTCACTGACGCCCCACGCTACATTCGAAATGAGACAATTTGCTGGGGATCATTACACTGGAGGATTTAGTCGCTCGTATAGCATGTGGGGTTAAACCGAGGCCATCTCGTCATCATTACCTCCACACGATCTCTGCATGGAATCCGGACCGCTAAAAAATCCTCAGGATATCTTTAGCACATCCTAAACGTGAAGCCGGTGCGGCTACTCGGTCTCTGAGCATCTACTCTTAAGCTCCTTTAGAGAAAGTGAAGATCTTACCTGGCTGGACGGAACACGGATCGGAAGAGTAGTAACTATTTAAATTTTATGCGTGCGATGTTTTAGTAATTATTTTCTTTTAATTATTTTTTTTTTTTTGTAAATATTTTCTTTATATTTTATTTTATTCTTTTAGCTTCACACTGTATCTTGCACATCGCGGAGTAGACATAGGACATTCGGGCACCTTGTGTTGAGACACTCCGTTCCATTCCCCACTTTTTGCCAAATTTGAGGATAATGCAAATATTAAATATTTCATTCCTTGGAATGGGGTACTTAAGAATGGTCTCGTTTACAGTGGAATGGGTGCCCCTGCGCCATGACAGTGCTCATGTTTATTAGTATTACTATATTATATTGATTAAAAATGTTAATAAGTCGTGTAATTTTTTACTGTGATGGCTTACATATTTAATGAAAGTAATAAATAAATATACAATAACTTATGTAACGTATAAGTATGGTAACGTTTCTATTTCCATAACTTTAAATTACTGTATATACATTTTTAAAACAACTCACAAACGCAGCTGTAAAATATTTAATACGTAAATAAATGATAGAGTAGTTGAAGCGAGTGAAACTGGGCGTCTTGCTAGTATTAAATAAGTAGGGGACCTTGTTTTTTTTGTTAAAACTATTCAATATAGCACTTTTACATAAGATCAAAGCACTGAAGCAAGAAAACCCGATAAAGTAAAAAAAAAATGTTAAAAGAAATTCTACGTCTTTAACTTTTATATAAAATAAGCTCTAACCACTGGAAAGATTAGAAGAAATGTGAACCTAAATGAAAATGATGAAATATTTATATTTTAACATAACATTTAAGCTTTATTTTAATTATAATTAAAGAGAATATCTTCAACAGAGAATTTCTTTAATATATATTTTATCCAACGATATTTTTTTCAATAAAATTATTAAACTGTAGTTATTTTGTCCTTTTTTTATTAATTAAATTTACAGGAATTCTAGAAAATGTCTGCAGACGTAGAACAAAATGGCCCAAAGCATTTATTTCGATTGTTAACGATCTGTCCTAAACGGCGAGCCGATGTCAATGTGCCATCGTAGCGTATGCGTGAATCCCTGAACACCAATGAAATATCAGCGCGACTGTTTCCAAACAACGCCCGATAGCCGTATTTTTGAAAGCCCTCCAAGCGCTTCAATTTTATTTTTACGCCTGCAGCACGCTGATACGATGAAAGTTTCAACGGATGCTTTCACCAGACGCGGCTCAAACATAAATTGTGGCTGGACATAGTGTGCGGAGTAAATTCTTTATTAATTTACACTAAAATATGAAAGTAGACGCAATATGCAAATTCACATTAGTGCTATGAAATAAGTATTGTTAAAATGTTAGCCTATTCTTTATGGTAAATTTTTTTCTGTTATTGTATAAATATATACATGTTTATGTTTATGTCAAGATTGTAATGGTAATGTAAGGACATGATTTAAAAAGTATATATTTACAGTCAATATACAAAAATAAAACATTATCGATATATTTGACTATTTAATTACACTTTAAGATATTATCCTTGTAAATAAAACAACTGATTTCAGTGTAATATTGAATAAAGTTCAGAATAAGTAATTAAGAGTCCTTATTTTAATAGACAACATTTATTTATATAAAAATAAACTTGTGTAAAATATATACGTATAAAAGACTATATAGTACTACTGGTGATTAAGTAACTAGGGGGTAAATTTGGGAGTTAGAAACAATCGTTAAACTTGTCGGCAGAATTAATTGCAGGTACAATATTATAAACCGTGCTCTTTTGAATTAATTTATTCCCAAATCCTAGAGACCTTTTAACAGTCTTTAACTTTGTTATCACGATGAATAATAATTTAACCAGAAACGAATATAAACAATAACAATTAATTTCAACATCTTCGAAAACAACTGAATTATTATTCATGAATCGTGAAATTCTAAGTAAAAATAACATACTAAGAGTATTTTTAATTTTTCATATAGAATAAATAATGAAACATGATAAAAATTTATATATGTTTACGTAGGTATATAACTATAGTAAAATATATAATGTATGGCGACATATTTATAGTTATACACATAGTCATAAACTAATATATATTTTTTAATTTAGAACATCTGAGCTCTTAATAAGTACCTGTTTTTAATAATATAATTTATATTATTAATAATATTAATAATATACGGCAAATAAGAAAAGTAAGAAGAATAATGTATATGCAGAACGCCGCGGTTACTGCAACGAACAACCGCGACGAAGCAATGAAATAAGTTGAATTTATCTGCAACTAGCTCCACCGAGGCTGGCAAATCCCTAGCCAAATTTAAGAGGAAACGTGAATTGGCAAACTTTAATTGAAATAAAGTTAATTTCAATTTCGGCTCGTATTTAACTGATTAAGTAATTTATTTCGTTCAGTTTCAGCTTATGGAAAGGAGGCAGTTGGTAACACATAGCTCTGCAAAGCACTTAGCACGAATTCGATTGCACTAATGCCGCCTAATCCTGACCGGTGGCGTACAAACGCGGGTTGCGTTGTAAAATGCCTTATGCAAATCGCAACTTGTGATTGATGATAATCCCTGCGCATCTGCACTGGGAAACAATACACTTTCAACGCTCGCTGTTGCAATTTAATGGAAATTCCCTCAGTGCAACAACTTCTCTCGTATTTTTACAAATGCTCGCTCATATATTACTATTAAACTACCTTTGGTTTACTGTGTTTAGATTTTTCGTGGTCTTAGGTGAGATTAATTTCGATGTGGCTTTTACGGCTTTTACTTGTGAATATAAATTTGTAAGTATTGTTTGATTTTTAAACATAAGACACTAATCATAAAAAATATTATTGGCCTTTTTTATATGAAATATCTTTTGTGTTCTTGTGATTTGTTCAGAAGCCTTTTACTAACGAAATCATACTTTTATACTTGGTTAATAATGTATAGTATCAGAATAGTATTACACTGTGAATCAGTTAACGTGATTGTTTTGTACAGCAGCGCGTAGAACCGGTACCTAGCTGCATTTTGTTATTGTCCCATATGGTGGGACACAGACGCACAAAATGTACTCTACAGCTTATAATTTCACCCTATGTACTGACTGACTAAGTTCTAAGGCACGATGCCAAGCGTTACAATCTACATGTTTTTTATCATTATCGAGATTCAAGTCTCATTGCTTTATGTAGGTACGTAATCGTATTAAAGTATTTTATGATCTGGTTAGATTTAAACTTGAGATTACTATTGATAAATTATTTTACAATGAGCACAGAGCACACAAAACTTCAGAAAGTACCACTCAATTATCGATTAATTTAATAACTTATGAAAACAAAAATAAACGTAACTACTGAAAATTACTTACAGCCTTTTTGCCTGTTGAATAACCGGAAACTGTACTATAATCAGACGAAGGAAACAAAATTTCTCAATGAAAAATAATGTGATACTAACTCTCTAACATCCGTAAGAATATAATTCGGAAAGTGTTAGAACATATTTCAGGAAATGTTAAAATATTGTCATGTACTTGAGTATGGAAAAGGAAATATAAATATATATTAAAATAAATAAACATTCTTTATAAAAGTATCAGATAAAAGATTCCGTAGCTACGTGATTTTAGTAAACCACAATAAAATATTAAAAGCAGCATTCTAAATAAATGCTTGTCAGTGTATAGCGCGGTCGGGCGGAAAGGCGGAAGGTACGCCTTCGGAAACAGGATGGTGTAAGATAAAGAGAACATTTCCTATAGAACATCTTGGGAGAGATTTAGCAAAATTTCGACGACCTCGTTACTTTAACGCGCCTCCGGGTAAATACAATTCGTTGTTTTTGCCATACATTTTTAATATTTTTGTCCAATTGTTGTAATTTTTCAGTTGCCGTATCGTTAGTTAGTCTAATTGTGCGAAATGCTCGTTAAATCTGAATTAATCTAATCTAGCAAGCCCGCAGCTGACGATGCTGCGCTCCAGCTGCTAGGATAACGTTAAACTTCATTAAGCTATTAAATCTTTGTACGTAGATATAGCAAGTGAAATTTATTTAAATTAATTTTTATATTAATATGCCTTTTTAAAAATGTTTCAGCACAAAACTTTTACAAAGAAATACATTTATTTTATCTAATAACGTATATATATATATATATATATATATATATATATATATATATATATATATATATATATATATATATATATATATATATATATATATATATATATATGTATATATATATATATATATATATATATATATATATATATATATATATATATATATATATATATATATATATAGATATATATATATATATATATATATATATGTATATATATATAGATATATATATATATATATATATATATATATATATATATATATATATATATATATATATATATATATATATATATATATATATATATATATATATATATATATATGTATATATATATATATATATATATAAATATATATATATATATATATATATATATATATATATATATATATATATATATATATATATATATATATATATATATATATATATATATATATATATATATTAATATTTGATTCAAAATATTTTTTTCAAAAATTTTACTAAATGATGGTAGTACCGATATAGGTCTAAAATTGTTAGGGTCGGATGTACTACCCGATTTAAATATAAGTATGATTTTACTAAATTTCATTAGGTCAGGAAACACACCATACTCTATACAATTATAAAATATATATGCAAGATGAGGAGCAACAGCGTCTATTATATGACTAATCAATTTGACAGAAATACCCCATAGATCTGATGTTTTCTTGATATCTATGGTCTTAAATGTTTTAACAATATCTCTAGAGTTGATTGAGTGAAATTTAAAGTCTATATTACATTTGTCGACGCACTCCTTCAGCAATGATTCAGCGACAGTTGTGGAAGCTATAAGGGTTTTGGTTGTGGAAACTGGAATATCAGCAAAAAATTTTTCAAAAACACTAGCAACTTCTTGATCACAGCTGGTTACACCATTGTCAGTTTTTAATTTAAATTCATAATTGCATTTTTTTGTATTTCCAGTTTCACAATTTATTATGTTTCATGTCATTTTAATTTTGTCAGAGGATTTTTTTATTTTGTTTCTAATATGTAAAGATTTTGCCATGGAACATACTTTTTTAAACAATTTCGAATAGTTTCGGACATAATTAATAAATGATTTACTGTGGTTATATGCTTTTTCATTATAAAGTTCATATAACCTTTGTCTACTCTTATGAATTTCCACAGTCGCCCAATCATTAAATGATAAGAAACTCCTGGATTTTACTGTTTTAGAAGTAAATACAGCATTAAACTCATTTTTGATAACATTAAAAAAATTCTTATATAATAAATTGGGTTTATCAATAAATTGTACGTATTGGAGTTTTTCTATTGTATTACTTCTAAACTTTTCTATACGACCAGTTGTCATCGGTACACAAACACACAAAAGAAGCCAACTGACCGCAACACACATATACATATATATATATATATATATATATATATATATATATATATATATATATATATATATATATAAGTACATATATATATATATATATATATATATATATATATATATATATATATATATATATATATATATATTAAGCAAATATTCAATTGTCTCATTCAGTAATATATAAAAATATATCGAATACTATATATTTTATATATTACTGAAAATATAAGTTTCTAAAATACATTTTTGTGAACTTATTGAGGATCTGTTTATTGTACATTATATACAAGTTACTGACAATCTAAGCTCACAGCAATTTATTCATCCTTCAAATCTAGGTGAAATAAATAAAACAAACACAACAAACAATAGTGCGAAAGGATGAATAATAATTCTAAAAAATGATAATCTCTATATATTCTACTGCGTCTGGCTCACAACCGCAAATATTTGTCAGCAATAAGGGTGTCGTCACGTTTTCTTGACAACATATTTACAATCTTTGAAATTTGGCCTGGTCGTCGCATGAATTTCGAAGAAATGACAAGAGATCCAAAGAGATCCATCAGTAAGTGTTAGAACAATGGAACGTTGAATCGGAATTCCTAAATAACGGGCACATCGAATACTCCAACAAGAGGGTTTAGTTTAGAGTAGAATTTGTATCGAGCATAAAGGCAAAAAGCACATTTTGAAAACTTCAAACTATAAATAAATAATAAATTCTTTAAAAATAACTTTTATTACTTCTTAAACTAAAACAAACCGTCAAATATTTTAATCTTAGCTTTCCTGCAGTTATTTTTGGTTGATTAACAAATTAACGGAATGATAAAGTTTCCAAAAACAATTGTAATCAAATGGCAAATTTCAAGAATTTTCACCCTTGCTGACTTTGAATGCATAAAAATATAATTTAAAATGATTCAGTAGCAAAGAGAAAAAAGTAGAAAGTCTTTTACTTTATTTAAATATTATTTTAAGTTACTGAGGTCGAAAATTTTCAAAAATTCAAAAAATAAATAATAACTCGAAATAAAATATATTAATATAAAGCATGCTTTATAGTAATATATTTTTAGTAATTTATGAACCGATTTTGTAAACACTTAATGTTAGGAAAGTTGACAACAGTGAAAACTGCATGGACAAACTAACAAAAACGTCAAAAATTATTTGTATTATATTTAAATGCTAAATTACAGTTTATTTTATTCATCTTCCAAATACTGATCAAATATGATTTTATTACATGTACAGATTAAATTAAATTAAATTTATAATTGTACTTTAATATTAAAAAAAAATAACTATTTGTTGAATTGTACATAACAAGTCGTTTGTATCAATAAGCCCTTAACCTATTCCACTTCATAGAAATCTCTACAATCCCTAAAGACCGCGCACACGAGTTTAATAACAAAGACATCGGTTTACATGACTGTATATCATTGCTGCCTAGACTATAATCGTATTAAATGGCCTAATAGTCATGATTAGTCTAGTAAACTTATGGTACTAATTTGCAAGACTATTATCGTTCAAATAATAAAACAATTTAACAAGTATTTTCAATAGAACATTTGTTGACACAAAATTAGAGATCAAGAATTTACCAGACGACTACTTGATATGATTAAGAAGGAACAGAAATCACAGGCAACACACATAAATCAATTAATGATATCGAAATAACATCTTAGAAAGTAATTAAAATCTTAAACAAATAGTTATATGTCAGAAATAGCGTTGAATATTTTCTTTTTATTTATAAATGTACAAATATTGAACGTAGCAATGTGTGAACCAGTGGTTATTGGAAACCGGGCTTGTGCCCGCTCCTCTTGGATGGTTTACAAGAGGTGCAGGTTCGAATCTAGCTACGTTCAGATTTGTATACGTTTTCTAAATAAATATTTTCCTTTCATTATTGGGGAATAAGCACTTTAAAAATATTAGCAGCATATTATATATATATAATGGAGAAAGAATTTAAACAATAAAAGTTCTAACGTTGGTATTTTCTTTACAAATTCGAAACAATATAGAGATCTTTACGTTTTCTTCGAATGGCCGGTGGTATTTACTGAAAAACTTGAGCTTTTACGTCACGATGAACAAAAGCGGCTGTTATAAGTCTGCAAAACTCAGTGAACTAATTGGAACTACCCTAAGCTTAAAAAAAATGTATTAACGTCTAAATAAAACATACTTTTAAAGTGAACATTATTGATGCTGTGCAGAAACTACAACAGTACATAAAATTTCAATTTTTAGATTTCCAAAGTTATTTCCATTAAGAATAAAGTAAAAAAATAAATAAAACAGCATAGTAGATAAACATTTTACTAAAAATAAACTACTATGCTGTTTTATTGTATGTTATAATCGATTTAATTGCGTTTAAGAGTTCCGCCAAATAAGATATGATAACATCTAGTACAATATATCCTGTTTACATATCTAGGTCCTAGACAATGTACAACTTACTAGCAATAGATAACATTATTTATAAGTAAATAAATTGGTATTGATAGTAATTTAATTTCTTAAGCAGTTGAGTTGAGGTATTTTAAAGTATTTCTAACATTAAGAAAGGAAATAATTAAGAAAAAAAAACTAATTGATTCTATTATAGTTATAAATAAGTTAAAAATCAAATAACGTCCATTATTACACTGAAAAACACAGTATAAAAGTCAATTATTAAATTATGAAAGTTTTAAACGTCTACGGTATTTTCATTTTAAAAAATAAAAAGAAATTTTCCGCTTGACAAAAATGGTAGGACCAAAGACAATGATTATTTTTAATGTATATTAATTTTGTTACGATTATATTAAAAAAGCTGTAAAAAAGGTCTTTTCTCGGAAGCCACTAACATCAGTATTCCGCGTAGCACTCGACTCGAGGAAACAAATTCCCAAAATTGAATTTTATAAAACGAGTTGAATACTAGAAGTAGATAGATAAACTTGAAGGGATATTTTTATACAATAAGTTAATTTAAAAGATTTTAATAGGATTATAAATAGATTTTTTTTTGTTTTTCTTCATTATAATTTGTAAACTTGTGTTTAGATTACGATTTTTTGGATTGTTTACAAGCAAATAACTGATGATGATATGTACCATGCCTGAACAATTTACGTTTAGAAAATGATTTTGTTGATTTTTTAATATCTTTCATGTTTTGATTAATATTTATTTTGCTTAAATGTTATAGTAAATATTTTACATACTGTACAAAATATTTAATAAAATATTAACTCCTTATGTTTTGCTTTGTATGGGAAACTTACTAACCAGTAATACAAAATGTTATTTACAGAGATATCATTTTATTCTTGATATTAAAGGGGAATCTCCAATGTGTCGGAAACAACAATTTTCTTGTTCGGAATTAAAAAATAAGGCATTTGAAGGACTGCCCAACTGGTTTATTTTAACTATTTTCAAAATGTTAGCTCATCTTTTATGAGTCTAAGTATACATGTCTATAATAAAATTCTCTAATGTATTATAAACTTATAAGATTTTTTTAAATTATCATATAATAGCACCTGGCTTTTAAATCAGGATAGTAAATAATAAAGATAAATGAGATAAAATCTTGTAAAATTGTTCATTAACAAATTATTACTACTAAATTACATTACGGTGGCGATTCTTAAAATTATTAGGTTGTCTCTGCATACCTGTTTCACTTCGTCCATTATCCATGCTTTTTACGTGACTTTGCTACTATATCATGATACTTCGACGACACGAAGATTAATTGAGATCCTTCTACTTCCTGTACAACAATTGTATCTCTATAAATCTATTTTGCCATCCTTTCATCATTTAATCGACATGCCCAAACCACTTCTGCACGTTCTTCTTCATTCTCACCTCCTCGTTAGAGAAGACAAAATGGCAGGTTCACAGGCACCGCTCTATGTACCGAGCGAAGTGAGTTTTTTTCCCTCACCGTATTTATAAAAAAATCACTTTCTCTGCTTGAGAATAGAAAGGTATAGAATGCAGGTAGAATCTATTGATAATGAAGCATTCGTATATTGTGAGATGCTCAGGGAGCGATTCATTTGCTAAGAGAGTTGGTTACGTCAAAGACCACGTTATTCAGGTATGTCACGTCTAATAGACATGTATATTATCTGGCTGGCTATTGGATGATAGCGGTCAGTGGGTTCCAGCTGATTAAACTTCTGTAAGATCCACTATTTAAATAGTTTTAATCTGTTGATAAAGGGTAGTTGGTCCCCGGGGTGTAGATCAGTCACCTCCCCGTGGTGCACCCTGGGCAACATGGTCAGTAAACATCATCAACACTGGGTGGTGTTTACTGACCATGGCTAACGACTGATGGATGGAGGATTTCCGATGGGAATTTGCTGGAGAGGTTCGTCATTGAGCTGCTACTGGTACCTTTCTGATTAGCAGAATAGACTGTGAAGTAGCTCAATGACATAGGTGACATGAGTCACTCGGAGGACGGAGGAAGGAAACCTCATAAATTACCCCGAATCCTAAGGTAAAGCGTGCCGAAAGGATGCATGGCCGGAGGGTATTCGGTCGCTAGCGCTTGGCATAAAAGGTACCTTCACCTTTTAAAATAAGAAGGAAAAACAATGATGGCAGACGCAACGAATAAAATACCTCAGGAGGGTACCGATCGCAACGCGATAGGAGAATCCCTTACGAGGCCCGAAGACTCCGTGTATCGCGCGGAGTCTTCGGACTTCGGACGCCCCATATCGAATTCTGGGGGGGGGCAACGTATGCCAAATCGAAAATGTAGTGGAAGTTCCCGCAACGATTGCGGATGATCCCACAATTGACCCAGCATTGTTAAAGGATACTCGAGTGCATATGACAAGGCTATCAGAGGCAGGGGTATCCGGATTATCCACGAATGGTGTAGAAGTTGCTGTGGATGGCCCGGACGTCAGCGCCTCTAGAAGAAAGCGTGGAGCTGAAGATTCTATAGAATTGAGCTCAGACGAGGAAGTTTGCGACAAATCAGTGCGCCGAACGCTAGTTAAAGGTGCAGCGCATAAATCGAAGAGAGGAAGAGGTAAGGCCACAGGCCTTGCCAAAACGAGACGAGAGTATATCTTGGCTCGGAAAAATCAAGATGAGGCACTTACAGCAGAGGAATATGTCTCCAAATCGGCTAATGAGGTTTTGCGTATGAGAGATGCGCACCGCTCAAATAAGGACGCGAATGTGTCGGAACAATCGATGGAGGGGCTGGAAAAAATGGTCATTGGCTCCCTCGGCGTTATCCATGATGTAGCCCGTAAGTCTAAAAATCTTAAGGGCACTATGGTTAAAAGCTTGAAGATAGCAGCCGATACTATAAAGGATGCCTTCGCAGAGTTACACTCTCGAACAGTTCCTGAAGAGATTACATTGTTAAGGAATGCAAATGCGGCTCTTGAGAAACAAGTAGAGGAGCTGCAGCAGCAAGTGGCTGAGTTGCGGCAGAGGCCAGCGGTAGCCCCCTCTCAAGATGCGGCGGATTTTGCGGATGAAGTGACCCGGAAAGTTCTTGCAGCCGTCGGCGGATTGGTAGAGGCTCGCCTTGCAGGTATTAAGGATAGGCTTCTACCAGAGCCTCGATTACGGCCTGCTTTGGCTGCCGACAAGCAAAAGCAGAAGGCACCAGCGACTACTCGAGACATGGAGGAGCCGCCACCGTCTACATCTTCCTTGCCTATAACTGAACCAGTTGGTGTAACAGTTATTGCTCCTGGGCAACAAAATGAAAGGGAAAAAAAGAAGAAAAAGAGATCGTCTATGGCGGCACGAGAAGCAACTGCGGCGATGCGAACGGTGGTAGTAGCACAAGAGAAGACTGTGCCTTCCACAAGTGTTGCTGCCCCAGCTCCGCCATGAAGTGAGGTTGTAAATCGCGCTGCTCCAGGGACTAAGGCTACAGCTTCACAAAAAAAGAAGAGGAAGGTTAAGGTTCAGCCGCCAAAGACAGCAGCGGTCACGTTAACACTGCGGTCGGGGGCGTCCGCGTCTGAAACTTACGAGTCGCGCTTCAGCGAAGCCAGGAAGCGTATAGACCTAGCGGCTATTGGAATCGACTCAGTGCGATTCAAAAAGGCGGCAACTGGTGCCCGTCTTTTAGAGATTGGTGGTGATGACGGGGGAGCTAAGGCTGACGCCCTCGCTGCAAAGTTAAAAGAAGTGTTTAGCCCTGAGGTGGTAAAGGTCACCCGTCCGATGATCCGCACTGTCATCCGCGTCAGCGGTTTAGACGATTCGGTTACGCCGGAGGAAGTAGCAGCGGCTTTATCCAGATTGGGCGCCTGCAGTGCTGACCAGATCAGACCTGGAAGGATTGGATCTACGGGTGCCATTTTGGCTAGCGTCCCGGTTGACGCTGCAAAAAAAATCGTGGACGTCGGCCGAATTGTAATCGGTTGGATCTCAGCTAGCATTGTAGCAGTGCCACCGAGAATGAAGAGGTGCTTCCGCTGTATGGAACCGGGACATATGGCATGGACTTGCAAGGCTGAAATGAGTTACTTAGGCCTTTGCTACAAATGCGGTCAGCCGGGACATATATCCCGAGAGTGTCAGCGGGATCCCCATTGTGCTATCTGTGCCGCGTCCGACAAACCTGCAGATCACTTAGTGGGAGGCAATGGTTGCACTGTCGTTAAAACAACGACGCCGTATCAAGCAGGCCGACAGAGACGGAATGAAGGTCAAAGGCGCAAAGCCCAACGGCCATCGCAATCTAGAGGGGTAGAAATGGACATCACTCATTAGATGGCATTTCAGATGTTACAAACGAATATCAACCACTCTGCACGTGCCCAGGATCTCCTAATTCAGACACTGGCGGAGTGGCAGATACAAGTTGCGATAGTTGCTGAACCATACGCAGTCCCTCTCCGAGACGATTGGGTAAGCGATAGCGAGGACTCGGTGGCCATTGTTGTCCCGCGAAATAATCAATCGTTGATGCTTGACACTAAAGCCAGGGGGCGAGGATACGTCATGGCTGTCGTGGGCGGCATTGCCATACTTGGAGTGTATTCTTCTCCTAATTCAAGTCTCGCCGAGCTCGAACAATTACTCGTAGAAATTGGGGCTATAGTCGGGGCGACACATCCATGTCCTGTGCTAGTCTACGGGGACTTCAATGCTAAGTCAACAGCATGGGGTTCTCCAATGACGAATGCGCGAGGAGAAGTATTGGAGGAATGGGCTGAGAGCTTAGGTCTGGCAATCATTAATAGGGGGCAGGAGAACACTTGTGTGCGCAGGCAAGGGGGTTCGATTGTTGATATCACCTTCGCATCAGCCCCCCTAGCACGTCGTGTAGAAGGATGGAGAGTAGTTGTAGATGCGGAGACCCAATCAGATCACCGATATATTCGGTATCAGGTGGCATCATCGTCCGCAGGAGCGAGAAGGATCACATCTCTGGTTGGTAATGGCCGTAGATGGGTCATAGGTCGTTTTGATGCGGATATTGCCAGGGAAGCAGCTATTGTAGAGGCCTGGGTGCGGGGTACTTCAATGGTTAGCTTTGATGCAAATGAGGAGGCTGAATTGTTTGATGAGGCGCTAACTCGAATCTGTGATGTGTCAATGCCGCGAGCTAAGCCGCTGGCCCCGCGACGTTGGGTATATTGGTGGCGGACAGAGCTCCAAGATCTGCGTGGAGCTTGTCTTCGTGCCCGCCGGCAATACTCACGTGCTCGTAGAAGGAGAGTGCGTAACAGCGAAGACGAAGATCGTCTCTACGAGGAATATCGGTCTGCATGCCGATCTCTGCAGGTAGGCATTCGCGAGGCTAAGGAGGCATCATGGATTGAGTGGCTCGACTCCCTTAACAGAGATCCTTGGGGCAGGCCTTATAGAGCAGTGAGGGCAAAGCTCAGGCAATGGGCACCGCCTATCACTTCATGCTTAGAGCCACAGTTTGTACGGGAGATAATTAAAGTTCTTTTCCCTCGGAGAGGCCAGTGGGAACCCCCCGAAATGGAAGGATCTCAATCCAACGACGTAGAGGTTCTTCCGGTAACAGACGAGGAATTGAGTCTAGCTATACAAAGACTTCAGTCGAAGAAGACTGCTCCGGGCTTAGACGGTATTCCTGGTCGTGCACTGGTTGTAGCTTTAAAGGAGATGGAGAATTGGGTAAAGAAACTTTTTACACTATGTCTTGCCCAAGGGGTCTTTCCGCAGAGCTGGAAGACTGGGAAGTTGGTACTCATCAAAAAGGATAGTCGGCCAGCCGACGAACCATCAGCGTACCGCCCAATTGTGTTACTGAGTGAGGTGAGTAAGCTCTTTGAGCGGGTACTCGCTGCCCGGCTTATGCAGTCTATGTCACCAGGGCTGCACAGTACACAATTTGGGTTTAGAAAAGGAAGATCTACTATCGAAGCGATCGCGCGTGTCAAGAAGCTCGCGGAGGATGCCATATCAGACGGAGAAGTATTGTTGGCGGTCTCATTGGATATCTCCAATGCCTTCAATACCCTACCATGGGAGATCATTAAGGCGGCACTGAAGTACCACAATGCGCCTCAATACATCTGTGACTTAGTGGCCGATTACTTTTCGGGCCGTCAAGTAACATACCCCACGAAGGAAGGCAGGTGGGAGACATGGACAATGTCATGCGGTGTTCCACAAGGATCTGTCCTAGGTCCTCTCCTGTGGAACATCGGTTATGACTGGGTGCTGCGTGGGTCAAATCCTATAGGTATAAGCGTGACTTGCTATGCAGATACCCTCGTGACTGCTCGCGGTCGTAACTACCACGAGGCGGCGGTATTAGCCACGGCAGGTGTTGCGCAGGTTGTGCGGCGTATAAGGGCAATAGGTTTGGAGGTGGCCCTCCACAAATCAGAGGCTATGATGTTCCATAGACCCCGCAATGGCCCCCCTCAAGATAGTAGCATCGTCGTAGATGGAGCAAATATCGTTGTGGGATCGTGGATCAAATATCTGGGTCTTATCCTAGACAGTCGGTGGTCATTCTATGAACACTTCCGGCGGTTGGGCCCGAGGCTGGTAGCCACTGTAGGATATTTGGGTAGAATCCTTCCCAACTTGGGAGGACCGGGTAGCACGTGTCGACGGCTCTACACTGGCATTGTCCGCTCTATGGCGCTGTACGGTGCACCTATTTGGGCGGATTCACTCAGCCCTCGCACAGCGGTCCTCCTCCGTCGCCCGCAGAGGACCATGGCGCTAAGAGTTGCTCGGGCGTATCGTACCGTGTCGTACGAAGGAGCTTGCGCGCTCGCTGGGTTACCGCCATGGGACCTTGAAGCTCAGGCACTTGCGGCAGTGTACCGGAAGTGTGCTCTTGCGCGAATCAAAGAAGGGGAGGGCTTGCCCATGCAAGTTATAAATCAGTGGAGAGAACAAGCGCAGGAAGAAGTCTTAGAAGTATGGGCTGAAAGAATGATGGTTCCGGGAGCTAGTCGGGAAGTGGTGGCTGCTATCCAACCTATTTTAAAAGAGTGGGTCAGTCGCAAATTCGGTCCTCTCACTTACCGACTGACGCAGTTACTGACGGGGCACGGTTGCTTTGGGCGGTATCTGTGTCGGGTGGTGCGAAGGGAGCCGACTCCTGTATGTCACCACTGCAGCGAGGGTGTAGAGGACTCGGCATACCACACGCGCGAAGTTTGTTCTGCATGGGAGGATTCACGCGACATACTTACGACAGTCGTGGGGCACGATCTGTCGCTGCCGGCCTTGGTAAAATCCATGGTCGGAGGTGAGGATGCCTGGCATGCTGTTGCGGCATACGCGGAGACCGTGATGACGGCAAAAGAAGAGTCGGAAAGACAGAGAGAGCTTGCTACGGAGTCTCATCCAATGCGCCGGGGCAGAGGCGGCCGGAGGCGTCGAGCTTACTTGGCCTCGCTGCCGCCGTAAGAGCGGCGACCATATAAAACTAAGGGTAGCAGACGGGGCTATCTGCTATCCTTGTGAAGAGGGCCATCGTAGGAGAACCATAGAGCTGGGACATTTGGTTTGCCATCTGCTCCCAACAAGAGGGTCCAGATGTGGACAACTGCCGACGGGGTTGCGGAAGCAATTCACTTATCCCGTGACCCTGTCGTTTTCGCAGCGAGGAGAAATACCCCCGGAGGTTTAGCGGGTCGGGCTGTCTCCTTCTGAGGCAGATCCCAACCCCGCATAACCACCCCAAGCCCCCGTTTGGGATGGTTTCTGTTGAACAGATTCCCGCCGGGTTAAAAAAAAAAAAAAAAAAAAAAGGGTAGTTGGTCCCCGATAAGTACAAATATTTTGACTTAATTTTAAATTAACTTCAATAATATATATGGCCACATTTCTTTCACTATTATGATCGCTCAAAATTGTGTGATCTAAGCCTGGTTCACGATAAGTCTTTTGCTACTATTTTTTTATCAGAATATAGGCAATAGTGCGAACTCAAATTTTGGTGTCTCTTCTAATCTTACTTCTAAGGTCCTCGATTGTAATTAACATCAGATCACTGTCGGGGAGGAAATTATTTTATACTACCCGGGTGGACCTTTTTATACTACATCGTGGCCGCAACACCATATACATATGTATGTTTGTTGGCTTCCGAATATTCCTATTCGGAAATATTGGAATGTTGATTCATTCCAAAAGTGTTGTATGGTATCGCGTGCAGGAAGTAGATCGGGTGTAGTTACCCAGCCCCCGTCTGCTTTTGTGGCTATATGCTTTTTATATTTTAATAGTGTTAGTGGGAAAATAAAAAAAAAAACTTTGTATCTTATCTTGTTTTAGATCTAATGTTTTATCGTAATTTTTTCTACCCAAGATATCAAACTAATACTCCTTTAACTTGTGTAGTTAATTAGAGTAGCTTCTTCTTTATAAAAAGGTACCTTCTTAATTTCTAGCAGATATGGCACAAAAAGCAGAACTAGTTCACTATATTTAATCATCTGGGCAATAGCTCTATCTCCTCCTTTTCCGCATTTAAAAATAACTTATAACATTAATAATGGTTTAAAGATTTGTGACCTAAAAACAGTATCCCTAAAATATACTGAAGTCAATAAAGTCTAGCTGAACGTTTCATATCTTTCGAATGCAAAGATTTGCTAACTTGCGGTTCTTGGTTTGTGATATTGGCGTTTGGATTGAAGTCCGTCTATGTAAGTAGTATGTAAAGATTTTGTCCAAATTTATTGAAGTACATTATCATCCTGTAAGTTTATATATGAACTATTTGTAGATTTGTACTGCAACATGGTAAATTAAATAGCAACTACATTTAATTGTAGTCATTTAATCGTTTATAAGAGATTATTAATCAGTATATTTATATATGTACATATCGTAGGATGGATATTTCCCTCATTTGCAAACATTTGCAACGAAAGTGGTAAACTTTCGTTTATGTTTTTAAAATACAATAATTGCACTACTTTACAAAGTACCTATCAGCATATTGCATTTTCTGTAGTAAACAATTGATTGATTAGATTGTGTATCTATATGAGATCTTAAATACATATAACATTGTAAAAAACGTCTTAGAATATTTAATTTATGATTACTTAAACATATTTTAATAATCATAATTGAAGATTCTTTTATTCACAAAAATTACTTGAGTTCAAAAATATAATCATATCTCGAATAAATTTAAAAAAATTTATTCGAGATATGCTCATTTTATACCTGCATACTAGGTTTGGTACTAGCTGTATCACAGACGGCTCGTTCTCTGAGATTCAATTTTAAAAATTTGTTCCTCTCACTGAGACGCACTGTGAATACAAATAACGCTGAGATATTACTGGTGTTGGCCACATTCTGAAACTAAATTTGCTTTGTTCAATGTTGTATATTATGTTATATATACATATATATATATATATATATATATATATATATATATATATATATATATATATATATATATATATAAATATGTATGTACACATATATATATTTTATAAATTTGAAAAAGTGTAAGATTGTAAATAAGTTGAAAACATGACGACCCTTATTGCTGACAAATATTTGCGCTTGTGAGCCAAACGCAGTAGAATATATTGAGATTATCATTTTTTAGAATTATTATTCATCCTTTCGCACTATTGTTTGTTGTGTTTGTTTTATTTATTTCACCTAGATTTGAAGGATGAATAAATTGCTGTGAGCTTAGATTGTTAGTAACTTGTATATAATGTACAATAAACAGATCCTTAATAAGTATACAAAAATGTATTTTAGAAACTTATATTTTCAGTAATATATAAAAATATATATGGTATTCGATGTAAAAATAAATTAAAGTTACTTTAATTTAAATACATATTCAAGAACATTTAAAGATAATCTCTTCAAGCTAGAAAACTTTACGACATATTAGTTTCTCCAGCTTTATGCTAATAATTTGAACTCCTATCATATCTATATTTCACGGTATAGAGAAAATTGCTATCCAAGGATATAAAATAGAGTAGCATTTCTACGAAAAACCCAGCGCTAAATACGAATACAGTTTATCAGACATTTTCATTTTGGTCAATAATATATAACGTGTGTGGTACGCGTACCCACTGCTAACGGAAATTGAATGCGAACTACTATCGGGTATGGACAGCGCATGACAGGGTGGACGTGTACATTGTACGTTGACTGACACACTATCTGCCTATCAGTTGCGAGCACAAAGACATCCATCTCGCGTTGCAACAACTTCCGCTGACGGGTTTCAATTACGTTCAAAGTTATCGCTGCGCTACATTCGTTTTGATTTCAGTGATAGACTTATAGAGACAGATGTACGAATGAAATAGATTGATTTGGAGGTAAAATTTATTTGTGTTGTTGAATTGAAATTTATGACCCTTTTTTCTCAGCTTCACGCTGTATCCCGCACGAGGTAGAGGGAACCCGGGAACCTAGTGATAAGACACTCCGTTCTACTTTTGTTCCCCACTTTTCGCCGAATTTGAGTCATTGCGTGTTGAGTGGCGGAACTCAAGGCCGCGCTTTGCCTTATTACCAGAGCGAAGAAATAAAACATTAAATATTTAAATTGAAAATATTAAATATTTCATTTCCTCGACCGAGGATCAAACCCAGAACCTATCGGTTACAGTCACACGCTTGTGCCGCTGCGCCACGACAGGCCTCCTTTATGACTCTAAATTTTAAAAATGTTTATTTTTTATGCAGCATCGATTTCTTAATCATGAGGTCTTGCTTACATGGTGATTCTTGTCCGTGAATTAACAAAATATTATAATACGTATGTATGTTAAATAAAAACGTTTTTAAGGAATATGACTTTGCTCGTGGAATTAATTTATAAACTTAACAGAAAGGAGTTAGAACTTTCTTATCCACATGAAATTTGTAAATGAAAGAATAGTTTTTGAGGATGAAATCTTTTTTCTTGTACAAATAATGAAGAAGTTTTCTATATAAACAAAAGTTACGAAGGAAACCACGTATCAAAGTAAGGAAAGATTCCCGAACTATCAAGAACTTTCAATAATACCACTAACTTCATTGTAACGAACATTATTTTGGCAGTTAACTAGCGCCTTTCTTAACGTTGCCATAAAGCCATAGTGTCAAGAGGAAAATAAATTTCTTTAATATGTAGCTTTTATTACTGGTTTAGAATTAAATATAATATTTTTATAACGTTTATTTGTGAGTAAAATGTAAGCGTATAAAATTCTAATGCCATCCTAATTTTGATTAACTATATTATAAAGGGTAAATTGACATGACGAAATAGAGGCTTGAATTGAATAAATTTGTATAATATGATACATAAATATGATCGATTTTTAATATCTAGTTATATAGTAATTATTAGACTTTTATAACATTATTTTTATCGGTAATTTTTATGGAACATAAGTTAGAAAATTTAAAAATTTTTATAATTGCTAATTTTGTTTTATACACTGTGGGGTATGATTTAATTTTGAAGATAAACTTTAAAGTAATTATTTAAGTCAGCGCCTTTTTGATTCTAAGATAGCTTGGCCCAAAATATAACTCCAGAATAAAGGGGATTATTATTTATGGTCAGTATGACTTTGTGTGAATAAACAGTTGACAGTTTGGCTAATCTCAGAAGCTACTGGTTCGATTTGAAAAAATGTTTTTTATTGGATAGATCGTTTAACGAGGAAGGCTACAGGATATATTTGATCACCCTAAGATCTATAGGAATGGTGTAAAAATAAATAAAATATATATTAAAAAACGAAAGAACTCGTGATCTTTTGTGCGTGCTCTGTGTAAATAGTTACAGCTACACAAATTCATGTACAATAGAGTTGTTTTCCTTCAAAGGTACTAAATAGGTTGTCCATACCATATGTCTGCCTCTCAAGGATTTAAGGTTTACAGTGACTACTTTTGTGTTTTACAAATTACAAAAATATTATATTATATCTTAAAAATTTATACCTTGTGCGTTTTATATAGACAAAAATATATTTACAGATTGTCAATAAAATGAATATTTTAGAAGATATAATAATTTTAAAATCACGTCACGCGGAGTATTAATTGCGGGTGTAATATCTAATTTCTATAATTATAAAACATGTTCATCCCAGAATCTGGTTTGGATGGACAAACAACGTTGGTGTTGGATAGTTGGATATCCATCTATCTAAGAAGGCTATATTACTAGTTACTTAATGTTATTAGTCTCGAAGCATGCCCCCGTAGCCTCGGTGAGTAGCTCCTCTAAGGTAAATAATTCCTGATACAACCATGCGCTAAAAATAGCTTCAGAAATTTTACACAGGGTTTCACTTCATTCAGGTCATAGCTAACGCGGCTGGCCAATTGTCAAAAACTAGTTTAAACTGTTTTGGGCAATGCAAATGACTTTATACCGACACTTCATATGAACAACACAAATGCAAAGCTCCGCCTAGTCGTGACGAGCTGGGATTGTTTACTTAACATTTTGTTTAGCTTGTTATAGCTTATAGGCATATTATTAATTCTGAAAATTGTCTTTTTAATCTTATAAAACTACGGAATAAATGGGACCAATGAAAAAATAGACTAGTCAAGTACAAGCCGAGAATTTAAGGATTGTACGACTAGGTCAAAGAGAAATACAATTTATAAAACTTAATAAACTCAAGCGGTGAATAAAGTTGACAAACTTATGATTTCGTGCACGTGTACTCATATTGTTTGAAATGAACTACAAATATATATTTGTAATATTTTTTTAGGCACAAATGGTCGTATTTTTTAATTACATTGAATTGGAAGCTTTTTTCTTCGCTCTAAGGGACCGTAGATCTGAATATTTGATATTTTCTGTTTGATACTTTCACGCGATCTCGAGATAAATATAACAATGTACTTTGTCGTTTATCTATCAAAGTCTTGACAAACGGACAGATAATCAACAAAGTAAATATGTAAATGAGTATTCTGTTTTTTTTTTCATTTAGAGGTACGGGACTCCTAAAAATAAGCAAAAAAATCATGTTATCTTCAAATACATGAAATCTCTAAAGTGTAAAATGTTTAGTAATTAAAGAATTTTATACTTACCACACACTTAAATTAGAATTTGTAGAATAGTAACACAATGCAATACAAAATTAAGGCAAGTTCATAATGAATGTTTACGGCTTTAATATCCTTCGACTGGCTAGTGGAGCCAGTCGATTAACAAGCAGCTATATGCAGAAATAGCTATTTTTATTACGAGTGTACGTTCTAGTTCCTAAAATGTTACTTTTTGCACTAAAAAATTAAAGATTAAATATATGATTGATGAAATTAGTTTTTAATTTTTTTATGCGGCTTCGAGCAGCAGAGGAACTAACTCGCTAAATTTGTAATTTATTTAAAACGTCCCACGTGTATTTCTTTAGGCCTGGAGAAGATTTGGGCTGCAAGTCTAAGACACTATTCTTCTGTAAGCGATAGAACTATGACTTGCACAATGAAGCTCAATATACGACCAGACAAGTGAGAGTGAGATACCCCAAATGTTACAGAAGAAGAAGTTAAGGTCATGAAATATTTTTTTGTGCTTGGTGATGGAACCTATACTTCCGAATGAGTATTTCTCGTGTAACAATAATGTGCCTGTCTGCCGTGGCGCAGCGGCACAAGAGTGTGACTGTAACCGACAGGTTCTGGGTTCGATCCCCAGTCGACGAAATGAAATATTTAATATTTTCCATTATTTAATGAAATATTTAATGATTTAATATTTAATGTTTCAATTCTTCGCTCTGGTAATAAGGCAAAGCACGGTGTTGAGTTCCGCCACTCAACACGCAATGCCTTAAATTCGGCGGAAAGTGGGGAACGGAGTGTCTTAACACTAGTTTCCCGGGTTCCCTCTACCTACCCTGCCTCGTGTGGGATACAACGAGAAGCTAAGTTTACAATAATTATATTTATTTATAATTATATACGGTTGTTTTTTTTTTTTAAATTATAAAATATCAAAGTTTTTATGACCATAAGTTTACATACGATGTTGCGCGTAACACAAACACACATGTATTTGTTTATTCAACAATATATCCGCGTCTCGTGTACACAGCCGTATAGTCTAGAGCGCGGTGCAATATGTCTGTTTGTTCCGGACCGTATCTTCCTTTTTATAAGATGTCCCTGCGAGTCAAGAGTTACGAGTCGATTCACCCTATAAAGTTTACAACTCCTTTAAAGCTAATACTTTGGTTTTAAGCTGAGCGTCCACAATAAGAGTCCTCGTAAATTCAATGTACGTAGCAGTTACAAGGTTAGGTAAAAATATTGCTATATTGCTATACTTTTTATAATAGTATTATTAGAATATAAGAATAAACGAAAACAAGTTGCGAACCATTAAATAAAAGTTTTAATAATGAGAATGGTGAAAGGATAAAATTAAAATGTATTTTGTTAACAACAGTATTTCTTAATTTCATTTTAGGGGAGTGTCTCCTCGTTTACTATGTTATACGATAGACAAACAGATACAACATATTTTCTACGCGCTATTTGACGTCTAATTCACAGTCTCATTTGTTTACCATTTATTGTTATCGAAATGTTTTTAAGGAAAAAAAAATAGCGTTTTACTGAGGACACTTGTTATATATAGTATTTGGTCGACCATCAGCATAAAAGTAAAGGTTTAGTTCTATAAACTCGCGGAAACTATTCTGCGATGAAATAGTTATTTCTATAGTTGATTTTTGTCATTAAATTAATTTCATGTACAGTATTTATTATGTTTCCCAAGTAAAGGCATTTTTTTCTGTTTCATTGCGATGATAATGAAATAAGCTCAAATATAGTGAATTCTCACCTATTGTTGATGATATTGTTGATGATAGGTCTTAAGTTTAAAAATAAAATTACAAAATATACATGAAGCATTGGATATATTTATTATACATATAGTACCTATGTTATTAACCATATTTAAAAATCATTTGATGCCAAGTAACTAAAAAAACGAAACGCCGCGCCGCTCTAATGATCTTTAGATATAAATTCAAAACATCACACAAAAATAAGTTATTGTTATAGTTCGTTTATAATAAAACTTAAAGTTATAAATGTATTGCATATAAATAGATAATGAAATCGATACACAATAGTATCAACGCATCAGCGCATATATAATAACAAATAGTAATACAATATAATTGTTTTCAATTTATAAGGATGATAACATATGTCTATATATTGGAGGCAATTTTAACTAAATGTTTTCATTTAGTTAAAAAAACATCCAAGTTGAATTTTTCAGTTTAAATTTGTTGAATATTGATAATAAACAATTGACTTGTGCGCGTGTTGCAATTTTACAACAACGTTGTGACCAGTAGCCAATAGCCAGTTATGTATAAGATATAATGATTTTTAGTGTAAATTGATTTTATAGTAAATTTACGCTTGTATACCAATAAACTCTCAAGTACTGTTTGTTATACAGTATACTTCAAAATAATCTACCGCTACGACCAATCATTTTTCTATATAATAGAAAAAGATATATAAACAGGATCAGGAATACTTATTAGCTTCATTAAAAGCTCGTAATGAATTAGTTGCTACGCCCTGTAATAGACTAATTTAGCGATCTTCTCTGTTTTCTTGATAGCATTGTTTGGATTTTCTGACGAGAAGTTCCTTTCTTACTATTAAACATGGATTTTGTAGTGTTAGTACTACTTTCCATGATTTATTATTACATTTGATAAAATTATACGTTATTGTAAAATGAATAAAATTGAAGATATGTTTAAAATATGTAAACAAGTTGAGTACTTATAAAAGCTTTTACGTTTAAGTCGTTTATGTTATAGAACTAAACTAGCTCACAAGACGACAACGTAATGCGACATACATACGTGAGTAAAGTTTAGTGCTGCCAACAGTATAGGATCAGTTTGTTGTCCATTCATTCGTGTATTAAGACAATTTATGTTCAGATCAGATGTGGAGAAACTGATTTCCTATAAACCTGAAATGGCAACGAAAACCTTGGCGGGCAAGTGCGAATTGCTCTTGACCGTTTTTTTTCTTATACCTTCCACCTACGAGTACCTACAGTTTAAGGTCAGACGATGTCGTCATCATAATCATAGTGGTGAATATATTCAATATATCAGGTCTGTTATCGATTTATTTGGCATCAAATGATAAATACATTTTGAAACGATTTTCGCCCGTTTGAATAACACTATTTTATTTACTAATATCTATCACTTTCTTGTTCTAAAAACTTTATCTCTTTTTAGATACTTTTAAAGCTTCAGTATATAATGAACACTAAAAATTAGCCTAAATTAATAAACGTTTTGTATTAATTTTGTTGAATTAAATATTTAACTTTTTTATTTATTAATCTATTTAAATAAAATAAACACTAATGTTGATAAAAGGTTGCCAAAATGTAATGGTGTAAACTGTATTGAAATCTGGTTAGCCGTTTCTGAGATTAGCGACGCGTTGTACAAAGGCACTGACAAACTGACAAATCCATACTAATATTATAAATGTGAAAGTAACTCTGTCTTTCTGTCTGTCTGTCTGTCTGTCTGTTACCTTTTCACGCCTAAACCACCCAAGCGATTTTGCTGAAATTTGGTATGTAGATAGTTTGCATTCATGAGAAGGACATAGGCATAATATTTTTTGGAAATTCAACTCCTAAAAGGGTTAAATGGGGTAGCAAAGTTTGTATGATAAAAATATTTTTATGAACATTTTTGAATGAAACTTTGAATTAATGCTTTTTAGTACAAATGATGAAAACGTATTCCAGGGTTTTTCGAAATTTACCCCCATTGGGGGTTGAAGGGGGTGGCTAAGTTTGTATGGGAAATTTAATTCTATTGAAATATGTTACGGACACTGAAATAATGCTCCTTAATACAAATTATGAGATACATATCTAAGCGTTTTTTGAAAATCAACCCCTATGGGGGTGGCACAATTTGCGTAGGAAAAAATATTTAACAGTAATTTTTACCATAAGCAGTCCATAACAATGAACCACGTACATCAGTTTATCATTAACGAAAAAAACACACAAAAAAATTATCATACACAAAAATTGGTTAAAAATAGGAAATAAGTTCTAGAAAGTGCAGCAGCGGCGACGCAGCAGTTGCGGGGCGCGCGCGTGATAAGTAATCTATTTTACTTCATTTTTGTTTCCAATAGCTTTGGAACTAATTAAGTTCAGTTTTGATCGATGCTATCAATTTAAATAAATAATTACTAATTTCTTTTTTCAAATTAGTTTGTTGACAAAATTAGTTATTAGTGAAGGTTCTTTATTTATCTAAATTACATAGTTGAGTTTTTTTAATTAATGCAACCTGATTCCTTAAACATTGTTTTTTTTTTATTCGTATTACTTGGCAATTGTATTATTCTATAGATTTGTTGAATGTTTCTCAAACAATATTTTCAGACAATTACAGTCATTTGTTTCTAAAATTTATAGAATTTCCAAGTTTTTAAACAGGAATAAGTAATTTGATTTTGTTCAACGTCTATATATTTTGTGCTATTTATGTTCCTCCGATATGCCTCGCAAGCGTAAATCAGATTTATCGCGTAGCTTTTCAAGAGCTCGAGCCGCGAAAGTGGCTAGAACTCAATAATCTGAAGAGCAGACTCAAGCAAGGCAGATTTTATACAACGAGCGACAAGCAGCTGCAAGGGTTATCGAGACCGTAGAACAGATTCAAGCTCGACAGCATTTAGACGCCGAGCGACATGCGTCTCTTAGAGCGTCCGAAACTCTAGAACAAGCTCAGGTCCGGCAAATCTTAGATGCGGAGCGTCACGCACCTTATAGAGCCACCGAGACCTTAGAGCAAACTCAGACCCGGCAATTTTTAGACGCCGAGCGTCACACATCTCTTAGAGTCACTGAGACTTTAGAGCAAACTCAGGCCCGGCAACTTTCAGATGTTGAGCGTCACGGTTCACTGCAGAAAGACACACGAATAGTCACAAAGGCGGCGAGACATTAATGCTGAACGACAAGCAGAAAGAAGACGCGCGCTTACGCGTAACACGTGGGAGGCGTTTTACGATGCCGCGTTTGATTATGATCCACTGATTGACTACGTCAACCACCGATTAGTTATAATTGAGAAAATGGATCAAAAATGTAGATATTGCGAAGCACTAAAATGGAAAGAAGAAACTCCTGGTATGTGTTGTTCTGGAAGAAAAATCTCGCTTCCATTACTTGGTGTGCCAGAAGATCCACTTAAGACTCTGCTTTTCTATGACTGCGATGAGTCACGCCGCTTTTTAAACAAAATAAGAATATACAATTAGAATCACTTCATTTGGTGTTGACAGAGAAGTTGTGATGCCTGATTTTGGAATCATTTTGGAATCGTTTTGGAATCGACGACATTACCAGCGCCGAAATACCGGATCCATGCGGTCCAGAGAATCCACAGTGCCCTTGCATGAAAGACGGTAGATGTACTAAAAAAAATCCATGCAAATTACACTCAAAGACAGTTCACAATGATAACGGATACCCGATGTATCGTAGACGAGCGCCAGCAGACGGAGGTCAAACGGCAACTGTAAAACTTCGAAATGGTAGTCATGCTATTGTTGATAATAGTTCGGTGGTTACCTATTCGCCTATTTTGTCAAAAATGTTTAATGTAGAGGTTTGCAGTTCAGTGCGTGCGATTAAATATATCGGTAAATACATAAATTAAAACAGCGATCAAGCTATTTTCAATTTTAGAAGCACAGAACACGTAAATCCCGTGGATGATGTACAAACGTATCAGTCCGGTCGTTATGTCAGCAGCAACGAGGCCGTGTGGCGGCTGTTGGGATTACCACTACATAAAAGGGATCCTACTATTACGCACCTTAGTGTGCACTTAGAAAACGGTGAACGAGTTTATTTTACGAAAAATAATTTCCATGAACGAATGTCAACTCCACCACCAACGCGCAAGGGATGACTTTACAAAAACTCTTCTGTATGTTGATGTGCCAAGATATTACACCTGGAACGCAACAAGAAAAGAATGGAAACGCAGAGTTCAAGGAAGTCCTGTTCAGAATTAGCCCGGTGTTAAATCTGGTGATGCTCTAGGTGGAGTTTACACGATCCATGTGTGCAACATGGAATGCTATTGTTTGAGAATGCTGCTACATCATGTGCGAGGGCCTACGTGTTTCAAAGATTCCGTGCCTTCCCATAACCTGAGATTGAAAGTTGGTGTCTCCGTTCTATTAATGCGTAATCATGATGCACCTCGGCTATGCAACGGCACTCGATTACAAATTGCGCACTTGGGGAGAACATCGTTAAAGGAACAATTATGACTGGAACGGCAAAAGGAGAAAATGTTCAGACTTGCCGTTCCAGTTTAAAAATGTGCAGTTCCCTTTAAAACCCGCCTTTTCAATGACTATATATAAAAGTCAAGGGCAGACACTGAAATTAGCAGGTGTGCACTTAGAGAACAAAAATGTTTTCCTATAGGCAATTGTATGTGGCGTGTTTCCGTGTATCTAGCCCCCAAAACCTGTACATATTATCAAAAGACGGTAAAACAAAAAACGTAGTCTATAAAAACGTATTCTAATAAAATATCGCGTCTATAAACATATATTCCTGTATACTACATACACGTCCTTAGTAAGAAATGACGCGGACGAAGTCGCGGGTAACAGCTAGTACACAATAATTTTATAAATCACTATTTTAGGTTGGTTTTTATGAATAAATTTCACCAAAATTTCAACAAGATCAGTATCAGATTTATTATAAGTATAGATATACTTTGTCCAATGTCGGTAATCAATTTAGTTTTTATTGAATATTTAGTTCAAGATATGGAATTCTTGAAGTATGTATGTATATTACCATAATTTAGGCCCTATCAATCTATCTCAAGGTAAGTGCACTTCAAATGGCCGTTAGTCATAACCACGTTTTATCGTCTGATATTGACACTAACATTCTACTCTGCATATAACATAATACATAGCTAATGTACGTATACTATATTAACATTATTGTTTATACAAATCCAAAGTCAAATTTCGGGAGCCTAAAAGGTGTTTTTAAAATACTTTATTTTATTAACTTTTTAATTTCATAAAATAATTACTTGTAACTAACTGATTACAAACAACAGAATTGGATGCCGACAAGTAATGAAGTTAAACTTTAAATAATGTTTTACATTTTTTCATTATCACATGTTAAGTCAAAATTCTAAGAATCCCTTAACTTTTGGGAGGTCTGGTGAAATTTCTTACAATTAAAGTAAAAACAGTAATCCCTGTACTGCACTAATTACAATTTACTATATTTACGATGTTTGTGGTTTATGTTTATATGTTTCAATATATAAATAATATTATTAATATGATATTTGTTCTTTGGTCGATATTCTGAATTGATAATGTATTGCTTATTAAAAGTTATTGTTAGCCTATCGTTAACGTTGTGTTTAATTTAACTACGAAGAATATAATATTAGGAAAATAACAGCTAATTTTAAAAGAATTAAAATAATTTATGTGAAAAAATAAGTAATGTATGTGTTTTAAACTTAAATTTTAAGATCCCTACATGGTATATAATCATAGCGAAAGAAAAATAAAGCTTAAAGTATAAGTCTATTTACGTCAATTTTTAAATAAATAAACTTCTAAAAAGTCTACCGTAACGTCGAAATTCGATTCGAATAATACACAGGATCGGGAACCCTAGCTTTATTTAAAGCTCGTAAATAATTAAATGCTACACCCTTATAAAAGGCTAAGTTAGCGATCTTCTTCCATTTTCTTAATAGTATAACAATAATAAGATTAGAACATTATCTTTCTGACGAGAACTTTCTTTCTTACTATAAAAAATCTATTTGTAGTTTTAGTATTACTTTCCATGATTTATTATTGTATTTGGTAAAATTTAATGTAATTGTAAATTAAAAAAAAAATAAACATATTTAAAAAAAATATACCTTATGTGAGGCTTTTACGTTCAAGCGTATTAGCGCGTTTATATTATAGAACTAAACTAGCTCACAAGACGACAACGTAATGCGTCATACTAACGTGAGTATAGTTTAGTGTCGCTAAACACATAGCTATGCTTATAATAAATTTTGCATTATTTCTTTAATATTTAGTTTCAGTAAAATAATCTGATCTCTTCATATTAATTTTATTTGAACAACGAATGCCAGGTTGTAAAGGTGTTTTTAGGTTTCCGTATCTATAAAAATAAAACTGATATAGGATTACTCTGTTGTAAGTCTATATGTGTGTCAAGAACATTTATGTTCAAATCACTGTTCAGCTCACGCGGAAAAATTCAATTTCTATAAACCTACCTATCCTAATCTAACCTAACCAAACCTAACCTAAAATCGTAATGGATCTCTCGGTTGGCAAGTTCAAATCACATGTGATAGATTTTTTTCTTATAATTAGCTATTAAATACACATATCTGTTGAACTTACATTTTTAATCCATTTACCCAGTGCGCGTTGTAGTAAAACCGATAAGCTTGACACAATTTGTTTTAATAACACCAGCTGTAAGAAAGATTATTACAGAGCATCATAAAGATTTTTAATATAATAATTTCAAAATAATTTACCAGAAAAATCTTTACCCGTTAGTGTGCTTTCCTAAATTTCTCCATAAAAGACACATTAGTTTTCAATATTACGACGTATTCAATATTATTAGCATTACAATTAAATATATACGGAAAATTCTTTCTTATTTTTAGTTTTTTTTTTCCACATAATGTAGTGTAAGCAAAAGGAACTTAGTGTTAAAAGTTAGTTTTATTAAATAAAATTTTTAAAAATTAAATTTACTATCAAAAATTTAAAGTTCCCGAATCTTAAGTATATAATATTATACTAGCTGTTACCCGCGACTTCGTCCGCGTCATTTCTTATTAAGGACGTGTATGCAAAATACAGGAATACATGTTTATAGACGCGATATTTTATTAGAATACGTTTCTATAGACTACGTTTTTTTTTCTACCGTCTTTTGATAATATGTACAGGTTTTGGGGGCTGAACACACGGATATACGCCACATATAATTGCCCATAGAAAAAAAAAAATTCTCTAAGTGCACACCTGCTAATTTCAGTGTCTGCCCTTGACTTTTATTTATAGTCATTGAAAGGGCGGGTTTTAAAGGGAACTGCATATTTTTAGACTGGAACTTCAAGTGCAGTGGAGCATCATGATTACGCATTAATAGAACGGGGACACCAACTTTCAATCTCAGGTTATGGGAAGGCACGGAATCTTTGAAACACGTAGGCACTCGCACATGATGTAGCAGCATTCTCAAACAATAGCATTCCATGTTGCACACATGGATCGTGTAAACTCCACCTAGAACATCACCAGATTTAACACCGGGCCAATTCTGAACAGGAGTTTCTTGAACTCTGCGTTTCCATTCTTTTCTTGTTGCGTTCCAGGTGTAATATCTTGGCACAGTTTTTGCAAAGTTATCCCTTGCGCGTAGTTCAAAAAAAACGTGAGCGTGGTTTTAGGTGGAGTTGACACTCGGTCATGGAAATTATTTTCCGTAAAATAAACTCGTTCACCGTTTTCTAAGTGCACACTAAGGTGCGTAATAGTAGTGGTAATCCCAACAGCCGCCACACGGCCTCGTTGCTGCTGACATAACGACCGGACTGATATGTTTGTACATCATCCACGGGATTTACGTGTTTGTGCTTCTAAAATTGAAAATAGCTTGATCGCTGTTTTAATTTATGTATTTACCGATATATTTAATCGCACGCACTGAACTGCAAACCTCTACATTAAACATTTTTGACAAAATAGGCGAATAGGGAACCACCCAACTATTATCAACAATAGCATGACTACCATTTCGAAGTTTTACAGTTGCCGTTTGACCTCCGTCTGCTGGCGCTCGTCTACGATACATCGGGTATCGTTATCATTGTGAACTGTCTCTGAGTGTAATTTGCGTGGAAATTTTTAAGTACATCTACCGTCTTTCATGCAAGGGCACTGTGGATTCTCTGGACCGCATGGATCCGGTATTTCGGCGCTGATGATGTCGTCAATTCCAAAATGAGTGAAATCCAGGCATCACAACTTCTCTGTCAACACCAAATGAAGTGATTCTAATTGTATATTGTTATTTTGTTTAAAAAGCGGCGTGATTCGTCGCCGTTATACAAAAGCAGAGTCTTAAGTGGTTCTTCTGGCACACCAAGTAATGGAAGCGAGATTTTTCCTCCAGAACAACACATACCAGGAGTTTCTTCTTTCCATTTTAGTGCTTCGCAATATCTACATTTTTGATCCATTTTCCCAATTATAACTAATCGGTGGTTGACGTAGTCAATCAGTGGATCATAATCAAACGCGGCATCGTGAAACGCCTCCCACGTGTTACGCGTAAGCGAGCGTCTTCTTTCTGCTTGTCGTTCAGCATTAATGTCTCGCCGCCTTTGTGACTATTCGTGTGTCTTTCTGCAGTTATACGTGACGCGTGACGCGTGACGCTCAACATCTGAAAGTTGTCGGGCCTGAGTTTGCTCTAATGTCTCAGTGACTCTAAGAGATGTGTGACGCTCGGCGTCTAAAAATTGCCGGGTCTGAGTTTGCTCTAAGGTCTCGGTGGCTCTAAGAGATGCGTGACGCTCCACATCTAAAATTTGCCGAGTCTGAGTTTGTTCTAAGGTCTCGGTGGCTCTATAATGTGCGTGACGCTCCGCATCTAAGATTTGCCGGACCTGAGCTTGTTCTAGAGTTTCGGACGCTCTAAGAGACGCATGTCGCTCGGCGTCTAAATGCTGTGGAGCTTGAATCTGTTCTACGGTCCCAATAACCCTTGCAGCTACTTGTCGCTCGTTGCATAAAATCTGCCTTGCTTGGGTCTGCTCTTCAGATTATTGAGTTGTAGCCACTTTCGCGGCTCGAGCTCTTGAAAAGCTACGCGATAAATCTGATTTACGCTTGCGAGGCATATCGGAAGAACATAAATAGCACAAAATATATAGACGTTGAACAAAATCAAATTACTTATTCCTGTTTTTACTATGTTTTAAAGTGTTATTCCACACTTAGGACAGAAAATACTAAACTTAAATTTAAAAAGCGTATAAAAATTTTGAACGAAGCAGGATTTGAACCCGCGCCTCTGGAATACCGTTCCAGCGCTCTGACCACTAAGCCATTCGTTCTCACCGAGCTCCGTCGAAATTCTTATACGCTTGTTACAACTTATTTTTGTTGTTAGCATCTCTGTAGGGAGATTTTTACAAATTTCCGCTACCCAAAGACAACTCATAAGAATTATCGTTTGGCAAGAGAGAATACTATTTACTTTAATATTTTTACTATGTTTTAAAGTGTTATTCCACACTTAGGACAGAAAATACTAAACTTAAATTTAAAAAGCGTATAAAAATTTTGAACGAAGCAGGATTTGAACCCGCGCCTCTGGAATATCGTTCCAGCGCTCTGACCACTAAGCCATTCGTTCTCACCGAGCTCCGTCGAAATTCTTATACGCTTGTTACAACTTATTTTTGTTGTTAGCATCTCTGTAGGGAGATTTTTACAAATTTCCGCTACCCAAAGACAACTCATAAGAATTATCGTTTGGCAAGAGAGAATACTATTTACTTTAATATTTTTACTATGTTTTAAAGTGTTATTCCACACTTAGGACAGAAAATACTAAACTTAAATTTAAAAAGCGTATAAAAACTTATTTCGACGGAGCTCGGTGAGAACGAATGGCTTAGTGGTCAGAGCGCTGGAACGGTATTCCAGAGGCGCGGGTTCAAATCCTGCTTCGTTCAAAATTTTTATACGCTTTTTAAATTTAAGTTTAGTATTTTCTGTCCTAAGTGTGGAATAACACTTTAAAACATAGTAAAAATATTAAAGTAAATAGTATTCTCTCTTGCCAAACGATAATTCTTATGAGTTGTCTTTGGGTAGCGGAAATTTGTAAAAATCTCCCTACAGAGATGCTAACAACAAAAATAAGTTGTAACAAGCGTATAAGAATTTCGACGGAGCTCGGTGAGAACGAATGGCTTAGTGGTCAGAGCGCTGGAACGGTATTCCAGAGGCGCGGGTTCAAATCCTGCTTCGTTCAAAATTTTTATACGCTTTTTAAATTTAAGTTTAGTATTTTCTGTCCTAAGTGTGGAATAACACTTTAAAACATAGTAAAAATATTAAAGTAAATAGTATTCTCTCTTGCCAAACGATAATTCTTATGAGTTGTCTTTGGGTAGCGGAAATTTGTAAAAATCTCCCTACAGAGATGCTAACAACAAAAATAAGTTGTAACAAGCGTATAAGAATTTCGACGGAGCTCGGTGAGAACGAATGGCTTAGTGGTCAGAGCGCTGGAACGGTATTCCAGAGGCGCGGGTTCAAATCCTGCTTCGTTCAAAATTTTTATACGCTTTTTAAATTTAAGTTTAGTACTTATTCCTGTTTAAAAACTTGGAAATTCTATAAATTTTAGAAACAAATGACTGTAATTGTCTAAAAAATATTGTTTGTAACATTCAACAAATCTATAGAATAATAAATTGTCAAGTAATACGAATAAAAAAAACAATGTTTAAGGAATCAGGTTGCATTAATATACTTATATTAAAAAAACTTAACTATATAATTTAGATAAATAAAAAGAACCATCACTAATAACTAATTTTGTCAACAAACTAAGTTGAAAAAAGAAATAAATTACTAATTATTTATTTAAATTGATAGCATCGATCAAAACTGAACTTAAGTTCCAAAGCTATTGGAAACAAAAATGGTATTAATAAAATTATGGTAAAAATTACTGTTAAATATTTTTTCCTACGCAAATTGTGCCACCCCCATAGGGGTTGATTTTCAAAAAACGCTTAGATATGTATCTCATAATTTGTATTGGGAAGCATTATTTCAGTGTCACGCAAAATATTTCAATAGAGTTAAATTTCCCATACAAACTAAGCCATCTCCTTCAACCTCCAATGGGGGTAAATTTCGAAAAACCCTGAAATACGTTTTCATTATTTGTACTAAAAAGCATTAATTCAAATTTCATTCAAAAATGTGCATAAAAATATTTTTATCATACAAACTTTACCACCCCATTTAACCCTTTTAGGGGTTGAACTTCCAAAAAATATTATGCCTATGTCCTTCTCATGAATGCAAACTATCTACATACCAAATTTCAGCAAAATCTGTTGGGTGGTTTAGGCGTGAAAAGGTAACAGACAGACAGACAGACAGACAGAAAGACAGAGTTACTTTCGCATTTATAATATTAGTATGGATAAATAATAATATTTGTATAATATACGTACATTGGCTATTATGTATTATGTTATATGCTGAGTAGAATGTTAATGTCAATATCAGACGATAATGACATATTGATTATATCCGAGCAGACTCTGCTCTGGTAGACAAAGTTGGGGTTAAATTTCGCATAAATGTTTTGAGAATGGGGCCAGAAGTAGAGCCCATCCTGAAATGTAAACGGAAAAAGTATAAAGTTTTTTTTTTAGCTTCACGCTGTATCCCGCACTAGGCAGGGTAGGCAGAGGGAACCCGGGAAATTAAAATAAAAAAATAAATGCCTCAAATTCGGCGGAAAGTGGGGTACGGAAGTGGAACGGAGTATTAACACTAGGTTTCCGGGTTCGCTCTGCCTAAGTATAAAGTTGATTTTTTATTAACATTTATCAAAATGATATAATTGTTTTTAAATTTTTTAATTAATATAAGCTGAATAATCTTGTTAATTCTAATACTATTTAAAGATTTTAAATATACCAAAATTTACAAAACCTATTCAACGCAAATATCGAGCACAATCTACACATATGGGTTTGACATAACGCATCGTGCAGCGATATAACATGATTTTCTAAATCGGACAGCTCTTCTCTCTGAGTGCTCTCTAGCGCGTTGGTAAAAGGTATTACATTCTGCCTCCGCCCCTTGAAAACGTGATGCCCACATGCTCGGTATAAATATGGGAGAAACATATCCACATTCGCCAACCTTTCACATTCCATAGCTACATAACATTAACTATTTTAGTTAATATTTAAATATTATACATAAAAGTAAAAAATATTTATAAACATATAGGGTAAGTCGGGCTAATGCAAAAGAAGGTGATGGAGGCACAAGAGCGCGACAGTTGTGCGTTCGATTCTCAATCGAGGGGATGACCTATTTTATTTTTTTATTTGTTAGACGCTATAGTAAAGACGCAAATCGCGGCGTTTGTTCCCCTCTCAACGCACTATAAAACATATATTACGAATTTGGCGGTAAATTGGGAAAAGGAAGTGTCCTTATGGGATCGGAGTGTCTTAGCACTAGGTTTCTAAGTTTCCCGTCTCTACACTGCCATATGCAGGATACAGCATGAAGCTAGAACAAAAGCAAAACTAAGCAATGCTAGGAGGGAAAGGAGAAGCTAGGATATTATGAAAAATAAATTATAATATAGTTAATATTTTTTAAGATATTTTCTTTGATATTTTTTTACAGAAAATATATCATTCGAATTTGCATGTTCAATTATTATTAGGTTCTCACTGTAACCTGCACATGGCTGGGTAGGTCGAAAGAACTTGGGAACCTAGTGTTGAGGCACTCTGTTGCCAACCTTGCGCTGAATTTGAGACATTGCGTGTGGCTGAACTCAGTGCTTGATATCAAAGCGAAAAAGTGAAATATTTAATATTTTCAAATTAAATATCAAATAAAACAATTCTTTGAGGATAAACGAATGGTGATCAAACCCACAACTTGTCGCATTTACGCATGTGCCCTTGCGCCACTGTCGTGACTCAATTATCGGATATTCTAATTTCTTACAATAAGGGAAACACTAAATAAATACTTTATTACGGTAAGTCTTGCGGCACAAGCGTGTGACTGTGAATGCGTACACATAACCGGGGTTCGACCGCCACTTGAACCGTTCCCCGCCGAAATTGATCCATTACGTGTTGAGCTCAACGCCGCGCAATGAAAATATTAAACATTTAAATTGAACTATCTTATTTATAAAATATCTTATAGGAAATAAGATATTTTATAAATAAGATAGTTCAATTTAAATGTTTAATATTTTCATTGCGCGGCGTTGAGCTCAACACGTAATGGATCAATTTCGGCGGGGAACGGTTCAGAGTGTCTTAACAGTAGGTTCCTAAGTTCCCTCTGCCTTCACTGCCATGGGCGGGATGCAGCGTGAAGTTGTGTATCTGAGGGAGATAACGGTAATATTTTTATTCTAGTAATACTTTTACTATACGAAGCTCTTGGTATTAATATCCACATTAAAAAAGGCACTTAACATTTTTATATCCCATGTTCACTAAGCTGTTTAAAACGGAATAGTAAAATGACTTTTTATTTCACAAAGCATTTGTAGAATATTTTTTCTTTACTATTAACGCTGTAACATCAAAAATGGGTTAATGGAGGGCAAAATGACGTCATTCATCTTAGTTGGATTCCTCTTAACTCTTACGCGGCGCTCCCTACTACCTAATTTCCTTCATTATTGTTTTTTCATTTCGCACAGGAAACAAGGATGGTGTAGTGATTTACTATGTTATAACGACTACGCTTGCCTTTTATTTATATTTTCTTTGTACCAAATTTTGAAGGCGGGTTCTTTTGGCTTTTTCAGTTTACTAACATTGATTGGATGGGGAAATTTAAATAAGGATACGTCGTATTCCGAATATTTTAATGAACTCGTACATTCTTATTTGCATAAAAAATATTTTTATTATGGTTTTGTACAGGATAATTTTGATGTGACTTCACTTTGCAGAAAGCAGTTTTTACTTGATTAGTTTAACAGAGCTCTTAATGTTATAAATCATAGGTTGGAGTGACAACTAAATCAGACATCGCGTGGGATAGTCCAATCACATTGAATAGTTTTTGCTAAGGTGACATTTTCATTTCTCCCAAAATTTGATGGAGTTCTTAGGGTTCTTAGGGTTCTTCATCAGATATTTCAGACTTTCAAATTCGTACATCAGATGCCTTGTATTTTATGACAGACAAAGAATAAAACTGAAATTCATAATATTCAAAAACACCATAAACTTCTATGATTTCTAACAAAACTCTCAAAAGCCTCAAACCCGTGAGTTAGGAGTTACATAAGCGAGCACTGGATGATGCAGCTAGCAACGGTACTGCAAGGTGGTCCACCGGTCCACCCCGAGTAATTAATTCCATTTAGTTTTAACGTATTCAATTTGATATTTTTATTAGGATACAACAATAATTATTTAAAAGAACGGTTAATTATTAATACAAATAACACAAAATACCATAGTATGTAATGTCTGGTACTTTTAGACACACAAAAGTACACTGAAAGTTATTATTAATAATTTTATAATTTAAATCCCAAATTCTGTTTTATTTATCGATTCTCATAGCTACGAATTTAAGAAACCACGCTAGAGTTATAAAAATAAAAGAGATTGCGTCTAGAGTTTGTCGCGATAGTCCATGAGTCGCAATATTGAACTGCCAAGTACCGATTCACAATATCTACTTATTATATCTCTTTTTATTCTTGTCTTTAGATCAGAACATTTATTACTGTCTTATTGCTTGTGGAGTGCTCGAGGCTGAGAGAGTGTCAACAACGGGTTATTATGTTGAGACTGGGGAAATTCAACAAGAAAAGAATCATTGTGGTGCTAACATTATACAAAGTACAAATGTTAACGTTTGTCTTGTGAAAACGAGATCTGTAAAAATATTTGTTGTAATATATAAGCGTCTGATTTTTTATATCAAAATAAAAATAATGATTATTTTTTATTCTCGTCTTTCTTAGTTTCCTTCGAGGCCTTCTTTTGTCTTTCTTAGTTTCCTTCGAGGCCTTTATGTCTGGTGGGGCTTCACGTCAGGTGTTATAGACGTAGTCATTAGTGGTTATAAAGCTGAATATATTTTATTAAATATTATATGCACGTCATAATGTTCATCATGAGTTGATTAGCTTTTCCTTAGACGTTATATTAATATTTCTTATAGATAAGACGCGCTTCTCGGGTTTCACATACAAGGAATAGATTACAGCCTTCATGTTGCCAAGGACTATTAGTTATATAATATAAAAGTTACCTTTTACGTTATCCCTTTTATAGTTCTGTAATAATTATAGATTTTTAAAGAATTTATTTAATTTTTGTATTTGAATAGTAATTGAATTTGACCCTTCTATTGACACACAGATTATTCTTGATATTGTGAAAATGAAAATATACAATTTAGTAACCGCCGTAGATATAGATAATAATATTATTTTAAAAAAGAAAGAATCAGAAATAGATATCTAATTTTTTATTTTTGTCATTTGAAGGAATTAGACATTAAATAAGGTTTAAAAGAATCCATGTTTACATATTAATATTATAAATTCAAAAGAAAATCTGTCCTGTCGGTCTGTGACTCAGTCATGGCTGTACAGCTGAGCCGATTGTGATGAAGATTTCATACGGAGAGATGTACTTAAGGATCAAGACCCTCATAAACGAACAAAGGCTACTTTTCTTTCTCTTTTTTGTCTTTTCAGGAATTTTGATATTTCATGTTAAAAAATACCAAGACAAATGGGCTACTCGACTCTTACTTGGGGTGCGCTGGCTAATGGCCTTATGAGATTCATAAAAACATTGTTCTACAATATTTTTTCCGTTTTAAAAAAAAATATAAAAAAGTCCGCGATGGAACCTATATGATGTTCTCTGAAAATTGAGCCATAAACACAACGATTTTAGAATATATCTATATATATATATATATATATATATATATATATATATATATATATATATATATATATATATATATATATATATATATATATATATATATATATATATATATATATATATATATATATATATATATATATATATATATATATATATATATATATATATATATATATATATATATATATATATATATATATAATATATATATATATATATATATATATATATATATATATATATATATATAACAAATAATAAAAAAGGCGGTTTTCTCAGATTCAAACTGTTGCCAAATAGGATCTTTTGATGTAACAGCATAATGTATATAAAGGTACTTTTGGATGGGATTTATGAAGAAAGCGTCGGTTGGTTTATGATGACAATACCGCCGCTGAGTGCCGTCAGTGCCACCTCATTTCCTCACTGAAAGTTATAAAAACATATTGAAAATGAGATTCCCGTAGAGGACGGCCCAGCGAGTATTACCTTGTTTGTGATTTGCCTGTTTATATGCATGCATGAGAAAAGTAATTGTATTTTAGATGTCTTTGACACAAATACTTTAGAATTTATTACTATAGATTATTTTGATTAAATTTTCTATGAGCAAATATACTATTTCGATAAAACAGAATCTAATCCTATTTAAAGAGCACGCACTCGTTTTGTAATAATTGAACTACAAATAAAAGGTTGTAATATTTTTTTTCCATGAGACATATATAAATTTTCAGTTTTAAGTTCTCAATGTTTTTTCAATTGTATTATTCTCGCTTTTAAAAATGTGAAATTTCAGTACTATAGATCCACTGGAAGTTATCTACGATTTTGAAAACGGTGAATCGGCGAATGTTAAATGAAGCAAAAACGATGCATTAATGGTTGTATCTTTTGATTGCCTTGATTTAGAAGTTCGATGTTTTCTGTTCTTTAAGATCGTATACTTGAATATTTTATGTTGAATTCAGCTTGATACCTCAACATGATCTCCAACCCCTCATCACCCTGTAGGAACAGATGCATAATAGGGTGATCTTTTAAAAGTGTCGTTTTTACGTTATGAGGTGGGCAACCTTAAAAACGATACTCTTATAGGATAATTTGACAAAATAATATTATACTTTCCTTTTCAAAACATCATAAAATACACTAGTATACTATAATATTTCTTATTTTTATGTATTCATAATATGCATTGAACATTTTATCCTACCAAACGGAACGGAACGGATATTATAATGATAAAAGAAATATTACGGATAAGGAACAAGTTAAAATAACACAGGGATCGAGTACTAGTTTAAACTTCTACTTAGAACGGACTATTTATAGATTTCAACTAAAGTATGCTTAGCCAACAATGCTGAACTATTAACTAAGTTACCATATATTTACTAAGATATTCATACATAATAAAAAAATCCTCTACAATTATGTACACACACATTGATCACGTTCATAGGCTTTATTAGTAAAAAGCTTTTTTCGGTGTTTGAACAATCTAAGCATCTAACTGTAGATGTATATTCGCAGTTACAAAGAGAATCACTTCAATGATGGCAACGGACCCTATTTTCTTTAGGTCGCTTTGTTTTTAGCTTATACCTACAGCTTTTGTCTAAATCACTTTGTTGCCAGTTTGTCGAAGATGAAAGAAAAAATAATTAATTTTACGAACCTTTGTATGTTTATATGCGTTCCGAATTTAGTTTTATCCCAAGGAATTTCTTAGATTTTTCATCAATGATATTTTTTTTCGTTGCTATTTTCAATCAAGAACGCTAGTTGTACGTATATGCTAACTTATCATTCATATTTTAATTGTCTGATCAAAGTATAGTATAATTTTTGATTTGTAAAATTAGAACAACCAGAAGGCATTCCGAATTATATAATTTGCCCACTTAATTAATAATAGAAATATATAAAATATAGTAAAAGAAAAAAAAAATCATTATTTTTGGTAGAAAACATATAAATAATTTGTCAGTGTAAATTTTGGTCTATTGTATCTAAAAATACTCTATGCGAACTAACGAAAAAACTTAAACATGACCGCAGTTAAGACGAAATTATTATAAATGGTACCATTTATTTATAGTAAACATAGTAAGTAATAGATGTCTAAAACGTTTTAAAACTAGAGAATTGTTAGCTTAATCACTGGCGAAATAAACAATTTAATAGAAAGAGGTTAAAATTTTAAACTACTAAACTAAAGTTATTTGATTTCATCGTTATATTAATTTATATTCATGATACGGTCGACATGACTATTAAATGAACAATAATGGCCGGTGGTTCTTTTTCAACAAGCTCGACATGCTTTTAAAATAACTCTTTAATTAGAACTATACGACAAAAGGTTAATTTTGTGTATTCTATATTCATTTTATTTTAAAATCAATACTAGTACGCCGAGGTTTTATTAATTGTATGCTAACTTGACGTTGTTTAAAGGTTTATCTAGTAATAGACTATTATGTATGACTATGTTTACATTTTTCTAACGTGCCATGTTAGAGATATACCGATTGAGCTAAAATGTGGACGATAACTTCAGTTCTGATGACAATGAAATTATGTTCATATAATCAATATTGTTAATTTAGTTAGTCCGAAGGCCTTGACATGGAAAAAATAGCTAGCTAAACCATGTAAAAAAACAGACTAGATACTAAACGGGAGCGGCAAGGTGGTTAAAGGAACTACTATAGAATTCTTTTTTTTAGAAGTAAAGATGGATCGTAATTGGAATCGATTAATATACCTTAGCAATCACTCTGCCTGGCTAAAGTAAAAATTATAATAGAGGCCAGTCGTGGCGCATGGCCATTTAAAATGTTTATTTCCACGATCTGGTAACGAAGTGAAGCGCGGCATTGACTTCCACTACTTATTCCCAAATTATCTCTGCTAACACTGCCACATATATTTTTAACTTAACTTAGCTTAACAGTATATCCGTACGGTCTCGGCATATCTATTTCGCCTCATTCACTGTTATCAACCTCTTCATACACACCCTTCGGGGGGTCCTCATGCTTTTAGCTTCAGGTAACCGAGGTCTCCCCCTCCCTCTCTTACCACTCAATTTTCCTTCATAAATCTTTTTTGCTATTCTTTCTTTACTCATTCGCTTGACGTGCCCAAACATCTGAGCACGTTTTTCTTCATTGGGCATGCGATCCGCTAAACTGACTCCGCATATCCTACGAAGAAATCACATCTCTACAGTATTCATTTTTCTTACATTCTTCTTCTGCAATACCCGCGTTTCCCTATAACTGCATCGGTACCAATACTGCATGGTGTACGGTCAAACGCGCAGCTATGCTGTCGTTTCTCGGTCTCAACAATGCTTTCTACACCCATTTCGTATCTTCTATCTCTGCTAAACATACTTCCCAGATATTATACCTCAATCACTTGTTCTAATAAATATATTAAAAGATTGAAATATACTTTTGAATAAAAGCTTATGCTCTTAAAATGTTTGTTTAATATTTATTTAATGATATGAATGTAACATTATGAATATTTAATAATTTTTAAATATGGTATTTAATATCTAAATTTATCAATATTTAAGATTTTTAGGTAATTTATTAAGATCAAGTTAAAATTAATTTTCATATTACGTGCAGTGCATATATTATTTATAATAATTATTCATTTATACTATTCTTGTGCTCTTTCCAGGTGTATTTTTATTAAGTCGTGGTACTTTTGATAGTCTTATTTAAATAAAGAAATAAAAACACCAGACGACTGTTTTTTTTTACATCTTCACGTTGTATCCCACACATGGCGGAGAAGGCAGAGGGAACTTGGGAACCTAAAGTTAAGACACTCCGTTCCACTTCTGTTCCCCACTTTCCACCGAATTTGAGACATTGCGTCACGCAGTGGCGGGACTTAACGCCACGCTTAGCCTTTTTACCGGAGCAAAGAAATAAAGAAATATTTAATTTGAAAATATTAAATCCTTCATTTCCTCGAGTAGGGATCGAACTCACAACCTATCGTTTACAGTCACACGCTTGTGCCGCTGCGCCACGACAGGCCTCAATCTTTTTATTTTTTAAACGACTATTTTATTTTTCTAAATAAGCCTCAAAATTAAAATATGTACCTAGTGAAAGCTATATAATACAATCTAGATATATATTATGTATCCTTAAAAAAGGAGTCAGCATTTAAAATTAAAACACAAGTATTCTACAAATATTATCACATTATTGCACAGGGCCATTCTTTTACGTCGTCGTCTAAGTTTATATTTCATTTATGATCACACGTTATCGCTTTAACTGCTATTAAGCCCTGAGGGGTAATGTTGGGAATAAATAAATCCACTAAAATTATGGACTCTCTTGACTTAACCCCGCGGCGCTCCCTATGTGCTTCTAATTATTGTAGTGACAGGAAAATGTTTACTCATATTTTTATTAACTCTGACAATGTCTTAATTACCTCACCCTCTTCCTAAAGTAGCAATAAAAAGATAGTTTACTTTTATTGATAGATACACTGCCATTTGTCCCGCAACATAAAATTAGTAAGCCTTTAACACACACAAACATTTACACAGAGTGTAGTGTATACTCTGTTAGTGTGTGTTAGTTGGGTTAAGACACTCCGTTCCATTTCCGTTCCGCACTTTCCGCCGAATTTGAGGCATTGCGTGTTGAGTGGTGGAACTCAACGGCGCGTTTTGTCTTGTACCAGAGCGGAGAAATGAAAACATTAAATATTTAAATTGAAAATATTTTTTATTTCCTCCAGTGAGGATCGAACCCATAAGACTATTAACAGCAAGCATATGACCCCAAGCATATGACTATTAACGACAGGTTCTGGGATCCCACACGGGGAAATGAATTTAATATTTCAAATTAATATTTAATGTTTTATTTTCACCGCTCTGGTAATAAGGCAATTTACGCAGCGTTGAGTTCCGCCACTCAACACGCAATGCAAATTCAGCGGAAAGCAAGGAACCTAACGGGGTGTCTTAACACGAGGTTCCCAAGGTCTCTCTGCCTAACATGCCGTGTGAGGGATACATCGTCAACATGTGATGATAATGCTATTTGTTCACTTTTATCATAAATATATTGTAAACCAATATAAAGAATAACTATATGCGTTTACGCGAGGTGTTAAGGGACGTTCTGTACAATAAAATAAAATATATATAGATGAATATAATAATTCTCAGCTTCACGCTGTATCCCGCACTAGGCAGGGTAGGCAGAGGGAACGGAAGTGAATATAATAATATATGTAGAAATATATTATATTCATCTATATATATTTTATCTATAATATATAGTTATTAATTATATATATAGATGATTTATCGTAGAAAATAGTTAGTAATTATTTGTATAGTTCTGCTCTGAACTACAAAGTTTCTTAGTCTCTTACACAATTTATTCGATATTTTAACATCTTCGACCTTATAACATCCAAAATACCAAACAAAATAAAACATTGTGTGCCTTAAATTATATTTATACTCGTGTCGTTTAATATAATCCTATTTTTATAGCTCTAACAGAACAAATCGTTTTATGTTGAAATTTAAATTTCAGTATTTCAGAGGGTCCCAGCGTCCCACGTGTAATAAGATGATCTTTTTATTACTTTGAACCCATCTAATAAGCGAACACTGGTTGTTTACGTGCAAACAATTTACACCTATATCCGTGGGATCCGGCAGTAAAACAACAAGAATAATTATTTAGAATTAACGATTTCATTAAAATAAGATTTACGTTAGGAACAATTATAACAATAGCTTATAATTAAATGACGCAGTAAATATAGAAAGAATACAAGTTATATAAATAATCAAGGAAAAATATTAATTAGCCATCGAATGAGACCATCGTGGCCAATGACTCACTGTGACACGATTGACTCATTGTGACCGAGAAGTCCCGCGCTAAATACGCTTTGTCTTGAATCCAGGTGTAAGGCCTATGGGGGCGCAGGGGTACAAGTATGTGACTTTAAACACGAAAGGTTGTGGGTTCGATCTAAACTCGAGATAATGAAATATATTATATGTTTAATTTATTTTTTTTATAGTTTTATTATTTACTCTGGTAAGCAGGCAAAGTGCGGTGTTGAGTTCCACCACTCAACACGCACGTCTGAGTACGAGGTTTTTAAGTTCTCTCTGTCTACTCTTCTATTTGCGGGATACGGCGTGAAGCTGAGTATATAAAAGAATAATAAGTATTTCCACTAAAAGATCCTATGAAAAAGGAACCAAGACTCGATGAAGCTGTTTGTTTCTGTAGAAAAGTAATAAAATCTCTAACTAAATTCCAGCCAAGATCCAGAGATAAATTTAAGAAAAAGTCACTTTGATTTAGGGCGCAACCGAGAATAAAAAAGAAATTGGCAGTTATAGCTTGATGACCTTGTCTGTTGTATCACTGTACTAAAGGAGCGCGGGTAAGACCGAAAAACTGGTATTGAGAAGTTCGAGTGATTTAGGTAGAAAATGTTTACAGTAGCATGACATACTCGTACATTTGCACTGGAGGTGAAATAGAAGCAGGTACACTTAAATATGATATGCTTTCTTACTCTCAATTGAATTTGTTTTTTCATGGACATGGATAAGACTGGGAACAATTTCAAAGCCTGGATTATGATCTGCACCATGATTTCATGTGTCCAAAGCAACAACAGTTTAGTTATTGGAAACTCGGTTATTTGTTCTACAGGGAAGTTAATTTAATAAAACTACTTTTTCAGGCAACTTTGGCCCACGGAATGTAGCTGCCTCCAACTGAATCAGTACCCATGTAGTTATACCCTTACAAACAATTTAATTAATTGAGAATCTGGAGTTTGTCTCGACAACTTACTATTAAAAGGGGCCTTTATCGAAATTAAGGATTCGGTCGGACTTCCGGTGGAAAATGAGCAACGTTTCATATAAAGCAGTTGCGGTACCTGGATCACTAACTGTCTTTAAACTACTACTACTTTCTACTCATCTGTATTATTCGGAGGTGAAGTCATCATTTTATCTTTCACGGAATGACAACCCGGCAAGTCGCAAATGCCACCTCCAGGGTTACGGAGACGGCGAGGTTCACAAATTATTTTAAAATAATTAATTTTACTAATTATACTTACTTTATGATTATTGAAATGAAACACTTACACAAAATAACTAAATACCTTGGTAATACTATTCTTTTTGAAAAATCATAATGTTATTTAATTAATTAAGAACAGCAACACTAAAACTAAGTGATATAAAGATTTTTAATATTATTCGACGAGTAACTTGTATAGAAATGTCATCTTGATACACAGTTTTATTTATTCAAAATATTTGTTGTTATCTTTTTGTATAACAGTCTTTCCGTCTACGCTTAATACAAATGGCTGTTTTTCTTTCGTAACGAGTTCGTCACCCTTTTACTAGGGTGGGGGTGAAATAATGCATTGGCATCAACATTCCTCAGATGTTTAATATATATTCAAATAAAAAAGAATTTTTTCGTTCTTTTTGTATTGAATAAATATAGTAAAACAAAACAAAGTAAAAAATGTAAAAGTAGACGATAAAATGACAAAATCATGTTGTTTATTTTTGCTCACGAAATCA
>CM032387.1:16113520-16162363 GCA_019049475.1 Eueides isabella | reverse complement strand
GAGGGAACTTAGGAACCTAGTGTTAAGACCTTCGTTCCGTTCCACTTATCGTCGAATTTTAGGCATTCCGTGTTAAGTGGCGGAGTCACCACCGCGTTTTACATAAATATTAAAATTAAACATAACATGTTCCGAATGGACAGGATACAATAATCAAACATAAGCTATGGAATTTTGTTATAACTGCCTTAGACATTAATTAATGTTAATTTTGATATGAAGGGCACACAGATAAGTTGTTTTAAAAATTAATTTCTTTAAAAGAGTTTAAGTACTTATATCACTAAAGGAAATACATTTATTAAATATATATTTTTCACCAGCATTTAAACGTATTCACTCAAAATCAATTGCTATATAGACACATATTAAATTCACATACAGGTAAGTATACCTAATTACTTTGACGGTGCGATATGGTAATAAATAATTAAGTGCTATCTAACTATAGTCTTAATAATTCTTAAGCACATTTAATAGGCAGACATAATACATCTGAAGTTTGCTGTGATACATCAATATAGAGTATATATACTAATTTGCTTCAATATACGTTATTATAAGTTGTATGTATATAATTATTGATGATATGGTAACATTAAATTAATACTGACTTTAGTTACTAAGTCGTCTCAGGGTTATTGAGGGCGTGAGAACCATTCCGGCAAATTTTTGTATTTAAATTCAATCCTAATAATCTACAAAACTTAGTGTTTCTTTGGCACCTACGCTTTGGCATATCATAAATGTAAGAACTTGCCATACAATGCTATTTCCTGCAATTGGAAAATAATATAGTTGTGATTAACGTTAGCCAATCATATCAGAATGGTACGCACGCACTTTTACGTATATCTAATGAAAATTATTTCCTTATAAAGATATCCTAGGGGATATGTGGACAAAATAGATTCTAATGATTAAAATTATACTTATGTATTTATAGAATATTGGTAATAAGTATTAATAAATTTAAAGACGAAGAAAATATATATATATATATAATATATATATATATATTATATATATATAATATATATATATATATATATATATTATATATATATATATATATATACATATACATATATATATATATATATATATATATATATATCTATATATATATATATATATATATATATATATATATATATATATATATATTTATATATATATATATATATATATATATATATATATATATATATATATATATATATATATATGAAATGTGGACGAAATTAAGAATTCCACACTTTAGTGGGAGTACTAAGTACTTTCAAGTGTAAACATATAGACATACCTTTACTTATCCTAACCGTTGATACACACTTTGTTATAATAGTAATAATTTCTTATGGTACATAGTTTATACGCGCTACAGGGCTGAAAAATAAACTATGTATAATATTAAAGCCAAGCAAATGTCTAATATAACTTTATATGAAATATTATGTTTATATAATAAATATTACAGAATATTTCTATTACTCTTCCATCAAAATCTGGCTGGAATGCACAGTCATCCTATCTTTGTATCACACCTTGATATTGGCACAACTTTATATACCTCCAGCACGCTTGTGAGCTTTACATTTAATAGTTACTTAATCTACGTTTAAATATGTTCGAACTAACATAGCAATGTACAGCCAAATAAATTTGAGCAATATAATGTCATCACCCGTTTCTCGTGGTATAATAAGTAGCTGATATTTGTTGCATAATTTACACAGACAAAAGTAAAATATACCTACTATTAATTTGCTACGAGTAAGTACCGAATATCATAATTAGCCCCAAATGCACTCATGTGAAGTTTAATAAATTACTTAATTATACTAATATAATATTACTAAAATATATACCACTTAAGGTTTAAGACTTTGAAACAGTATAACAACTGGCATTACATATAGCGTGTATAGAATAGAATAATGTACATATAAAATATATAATACTTCAAAAGGTATAGCAAATATGTTGTATATAGATATTACGTACACGTAAAATTATCTAAATCGGTACAGCTAAAGTAAGACGGGAAATATGGACAGACAATTATTAAATGTACGTACAGAGGATTTTGTATCATGCTGTCTGAGACAACTGTTCTCTATCCGGGCAGCGGTGCTTCTTCGTAAAAATCTGGCTCATCATCTTTGTCAATGTCTTTTTGGGCACCGTCCAACTGTAAAAAATGCATATTATAAATAACTAGTGAAAGAGCTTTTGTCTAGGTTTATTTTATTTATAATTTACATTACGTCGATGTAATTATACGTCAATATATGCTAACACGCTTACATTAAATATAGTTACATTCATGTGCACGTTATGAATGAGTGTCGGAGTCTAAATGGTAATAATTAAGAAATCAAGAAATATACTTTAAAGAATCAAATTAATTAAGAAATTTGAGGCCTATCGTGGTGCACAGGCAAAAGCGTGCCAGTGTAAACGGGAGAAGTTGTGGGGTTCGGTTTCCACTTGAAGAAATTAAATATGTATTTAATATGTTAATTTATTGGCTGCGGAAACGAAGAAAAGCACGTTATTGACTCTGCCATTCAAATTTAGCGGAAGATGAGGAACGGAAGTATCTTAATGGGACCGGAGTGTCTTTACAGTAGATTACCAAGTTCCTTCCCTTAAGAAATAAATGAATTTATTATTATTTATTTTTAGAATTCCGATATATATAATGTAATTTTATAAACAACCTATGTTTTATCTTCAAATATCACATATTGCTATCTCCTGTATTATGGAGGGGTAGTACTAGTAAGTGACTACTGTAATACATCGTCGCTTTAAGTTAAAAAACTTATTTAACAAAAAGTATATAATTTCATTTACCGCACGCAGTTGCAATGGCGTAAACACATATCTCAGTGACATACGTAGAGGAATCATCAGAACCAAGAAAAATGGTAAAGCAAGGGAAACGTGACGATTTTACTGCGTACAGCACACAGATCCCAGCAATTTGGATAATAGTATACAGGTGCATCTTCATTGTCGGCACCTGCGAAAAAAAATTATGTTCAATTTTTTTGTCTAAATAATTATTATATTATTGAAAATAATATTTTCATTTGTATCGAAAGTAAATATTTAATATACACTGTTAAATCATAAATAAATAAATATAAACTTATAAGATAATTTCTTTGCTTACCCTCCTCACATACGGTATTTGTGGATGATGTTTCACAGGTTTCAGCAGTAAAATGCATCGTTCCCAGAATTGAATACCACAAGGGCTGATATTCCCATGTACAGAAAAACTCCAAAAAGAACGCCATCGGCACCGATCGAAGCCACCCAGATGCAAAACAGATACACCAACCAATATAGACACTAAAAGACCTGTCAGCCGTTGTTCTGAAAAATATATAAATATAATTTATATAGATACGAGAATGCAATATAAATTATCTACTATTCTTAGACACATGCATGTTTATAGGAGTAGATATCAGAAATCATGATATAGTATACCTTTAACTTCGACGATGTAGGGTTTATCACCAGGGGCGTGGGTGGTGGACATGACGGTGAGGGCGGACACGTGGCTGACGGAGCGCACGGTGGCGACGCACTGCCACGCGCCCCGAACATGCCGCATAAGGCGTTCACCAGCGACATCACCACGATGTCCATGTGGAAGCCGCTACCCTTCTTCAGCCGCCGCTCCGGCTTGTCAATAATCAACCTATTAGCAGCATTGCATGGTTTAGATATTCGCAGAGCGAAACAAATAGAATAAGAGAATATTGACAATGTTTTATAAATCGCATTCCAATATTCTTTAATGCATACAAATTAAAATAAAACAGCAAGCAAAATCAAGCAGTCGCTGGCACGCGGAGCATACTCGTACGTTGGACTGAAGTATAGTTTTAGATCGGATTAATTCATGAGTACTCATGACACATTACTAATAATTTATTAATTATATTTTAAACTTTATGATAGAAGAGACTTAATTAATCTTACGGTACACAATTTAATATCTTACTCGCTATATGAGTCTCCATAAAGACGATGATGTAGACCATGAGCGCTGGCAATACCATGGCAAAAGCAGCCCACACGGGGATGGTTTCTAGGCCAGGGTTCAAAGGAACTAGCCAGGATCGCGCTGAAGTGGGGCTTAGTCCATCTGGCACTTGAAGTTTCTCAGTCCATACCGGTACCAAGCAAGATACTGCCACCATAAGAACAATTGCGATCGGTACCCCAAAGTCACCAAGAGCACGGCGAGCCTGAATAGAAACAACATAATTTGTAAGAGTTGCATCTACTAAGTATACGAAGCTTATTACTAAGATAATCTAATAGAATTTCGTGAATAGAGTACACTTAAATTAATATTACACTTTTTATTGCAGCAAATAACGAAATAATATAATAAAATGTAACACTCACACTGCGTCCTAGAAACTTTCCATTACGGAATATACGTAAGTAGTAAGCGATTACAAATGTTGCCAACGTCAGCATCGTGCAGAAGAGGGCTGTATTAGGCTGCGGTGAGATAGTTTTATGAACAATCATAGGTGGTGCGGCGATTGTGTCATTACCTGTAATGATAATATTTATAATATGTCTATTTTAATGATTTCAGAGGCTTTTTTATATCAAGGACCACTTTTATATAATTCTTGTTAGCAGGTACGCTACGAAGGTATAATAAAATCAATTGTAATAATCAAACAGAAACTATAATTATACACTCGATAGAAACTTAAGGACGACAAAAGGCTGACCCACTGCTAAATTAAAAATCTTTCGCCAACCATATTGTGGTTTCTGCGGCCCGCTAATGATTCATGGACACTGGTTGGGAACCATTCAATTATAAAAAATATATATATATAATATATATATAATATATATATATATATATATATATATTATATATATATATATATTATATATATATATATAATATATATATATATATATATAATATATATATATATATATATATGATTGTCGCTGTCGGCGTGCTTGCTTATTTTAAAAATTATTTAATTATTATTCTCAACTCTCGCTGTGGTGGTAATGGTACATCATTCATTTTAATTTTATTTTTCACTCAATGCAAACCAGTAGTGAGCAAGATTTTAGTTTCCACAGTGAAAATACCTAATTATCAGCTAGTTACCTATAACTGTAGAATTTAATCCCAACGGTGCTAATACAGCGGGGTAGCAGTTTCAGTTGCATTTTGACAGTAATCGTAGCCAAGCGGATGGGCGCGGTACAGGTTAATTATGTTGTTATAGGCTCCGAAATAAAGATTAGAGATATTAGGAACGCAAAAATATCTTCTGTGAATCTATAAACATAAAAACACAACAATTAGAAATTGTACTAAAATAAAAAAATGATAATAACAAATTTTGGTATTTGCGAACCTAGTTATAGTCTTCACTGCAACGCTTCCTTCAATAGAGGCGACACATAGAGCTATTATTATCATCCAAATTCCGCAATACATTCTAGCAGCCAAATAATCGAAACCGTAAGACCGACAAAATACGAAAAGCGCATCATCAAGAAGCAATAGCGGTCCAGTAGCGCCCGTTATCATCATCGGTTGTCCGGAAACTAGCGCAAAGAATATCCACCTACACACGTGAAGACCTGTTTACAAACACGAAGTGTGAACATTTCACTTTTTTAAACAATTATCGTATGTGCATGAATAACGTAAAACAATAAATGAAAATCACAAAAAACTTACTAATGTTTCTGAAATACCAATTTGTCTGTCAGTTTTTCGGCGAGCAAACCACCAAAAGTTATAGCAGACGACAATGCAGCAAAGTACATGAAAATAGTGGCAGCAGCACATTGCCCATTTATTGCGTCACGGAAATCTGATAAGTAATGTGGGTAGCGTCTCTTGATGTCTCGAATAACTCCTAAAATTATATTTATATTACAAAGCCATTTAAAAGTAAAAAAAAAATAATAAGGGAGTTCTTTAACCACATAAAAATACAAACCCCAAACATGCGGCCAGATTTTGAAAGTGATCATCTGGTTCCTTTTCAGGAAGACCTCCTGTCTCTGCAGCTAGTAAGCTTTTTTTTCATCGAAAGCTGGGGTGATAGGAGCCGCTGCAGCAGCAGTTGCTCGCTTGCGTTCGAGAGCATCACGTTTTCGTCGCCTTATCATTTCACTTTTGGCCCTTAGCTCTTCAAAAGGCAGAAGAGCTTGTCGCTCCCAATCACCAGGTGGTAGCACAATTGAGTCATCTAAGAATTCATTTATAGCTGATAATAGTTCACGACGGTCATCTGCTTTATAAGCGATGGAGTGGAAAGCGGGATTCGACATAAGAGTAGAAATAGATCGACCGACTTCATGGTAGTCAAGATCAGCTGTCGTTGGTCCGAGAAGTATGAACATGAAGCGCACTGGTATGGGGACCTCCGTTATAGATGGCATTAGTATTCCCTGTGCTAAACGAACAAAAGCGATAGTTGGTTGTTCAAGGAAGCCAACAGCGCCGACAAGCACAGTAGTAGCTTCTGCGTCACCGGGAATTCGTTTCATAATGGAATCATTGTGACCGCGACGGAGTTCATCCTGGGAACCCGCTGGGCCTGTTGTTGCGAGATACTCAACTTCGCGCATTTCGAGGGCTGCCGCGGAAGATTTTTTACGTGCATCCGTCTTGTCACTGGCAAGGCATGCGAGCTACGTCGACGTTTCTGATCTGATAAATTCTAAACAAAAAAAAACAATTATATTTAAGAAATATTATTTTGCTGACTACTTCATTCTTCGTCGCTCTTATATTATGTAATATTTATTAATTGATACGTCATTCACTGAAAAGACTAGACTACTATATAATATACTATATTTTGCAGCTATAGTTGTCTTCGTAATCGTGCAATTTAAAAAAAAACCATCATATAGCAACTCATACATAATATACATAGTTTGAAAAACAAAAGCAAAATTTATTGACATCATGCTTAAAATTAAATAACAATAAAAGGGTGTGCAAAAATATAAAATATCGATCTGTTTAACGACCAACTCATCATTTAAGAATATTTTGTCTCATGTCAGTTAGAGACATTGACGAAAACCCACCATCAATTTTTACAATGATTGTCAGATTATAACTAACGACGTTAAAAATTACTTTAGGCTACTATGAAGTGAGATACGGAGTGGATATATAGCACTTTGACTACGTCGCGTATCTAATTATCATGAACAATGAAAGATATTGTGATGATTTCATAATAATGGATACAAAGACAAACGGTTACGTTACTGAAAAATAGCGGTGGTGGTTTTAACACAAAGTTACCTGCAAAATATAAAAGATGAGGCAAACTAAACTAATAAATTAAGCCATTGGTGGAAGCAGTGGTCTGTTGATGAGATACTTTCTAAAACTCTAGTGCAAGGATCGCTTGGGGTAACACGCTCATTAGGATTTGCGTACAAAGGCGTGGGCGCTGTGGCGGCGGCAAGCGATGGCGGGCGAGCAGAGGACACACGACGGACGTGGGGTGCCGGCACCGCCCGCCGTGCAACCCTCCTCCACCCACAGAGACTGCACAACACATCTTGTCAGTCCATCGAAATCATATAACATGTTTTAAATCATATTGAAACGTCATTAAGACCACATTGCATAGTGCACAGTCATTGCACCAGTTGGTGCACCTGCATTCTGATAAGACACAAAACTACTACATGAATATTATTTTAATTATTTGCGTGTTTCTTTTCGCTATCGACAGAGAGACAATTAACTAATTATTAAGATTTTTTTTATTACTTATAAATGTTCATTGAAACATCGGGTTTGTGGTAATATCAGATATTATAATCAGCGAGTAAATTACAGGTATCTCAATTTACAGCATCAATATCGATACTGTTATATTGCAATTGCACATTGTGCTTAGAGAAGTTAACAAACAATAAGATTTGTGTCAGTTCTGGATTACAAAACATTATGTTTCCAGACGTATAAAATCTTGAAGGAAGAATTCACTAAATTGTGTTGTTTTGCAAAGTGTTGTCTATCTGGCACACTTCAACTAATCTTATTTTTTTAGTAAAACAGTTATACGATAAACCTTTTTACAATCAGTAGCTAAATTGTTGATATGAAATGGCCTTCAACAATAAATCACAATATCATGAACATGCCAAACTTTTTATCGTATCCATGATAAACCTGAACAAATATTAGTACTGTTTTCGCTTTATTTCACCTGAACCTATTATGTTTATTTTTTATAATATTGTCATAGTAATTTGTAAATAAGTATATTTTTTTGCATATTACACTATTTATCTACGTGTAGGGAAATTAGCTTCATAACGATAGGTAGGTAGAAATAAATATCAAACAATACTAGATTATGTATATTTTTTATCTCCTTATATATCTTGAGGTATTACCGATTATGTCAAGCTTATATCATCAAAATTTTCCTTCCTTTGAGCACAGATACGAAATATAGTGACTTTAAATTTTTGACGGAATTGTATGCTGTAAATTATAGTATTAGTAGTATAGATAGTAAGAAATTATTAATCATATTAATGTGTACCTGTAAACTGGTGTACGAAGATTGTTTGCGCCCGCTAATGGAGAACCTGAAGCGGTCATCGCACATGTCGATGTCGCAAGAGCAGCGAGCGCATTACCACCGGCTTATCATCCTCCTCAATTAAACCATCGGTCACCATGCCCTCCACTACTCTATAGTAAAGAGAAAATTATTTACAATCATTATTCCCAAATATCAAATTATTTAAGTCAAATGCTTGTAGGTAACTTAGTTTAGATCAATTGGTTATTTTTAACTGTACAGTTAAATGAACCATCGACTTTCATTCTAATCCTTATTTTTTAATAAAATGGTACAATTATTAATATCGTTTTACGATAGGATAGTATTGATAACAAGTTTAATTGAATATTCTGACAATTTCAAAAAAATATTATATAATAATTTTATTTTTCTTAAGAGCTGAAAGAAGAACCATTCATTTTTTTTAAAAAAATCAGAAACAAATATTGCCGGATTTTGAGTAACTATACACTACTACTACTATCAATGATATAACCTGCGTTTATATAAATCGTAACACTTTATAAAATACCTGTAAGCAACGCCGGGTAAATCTTTTTCATCGAGATCAAGTAACACTACACCAGTTTCGAGGCATCTTCTTAGGTTAAGTAAAGAATGGAAGGAAAGTGAGGCAACGTGAGGCCTGCCCCAGCGGGCCGAGCCTTCCTCGACGTCCTCTTCATACTTGATCCACCGAGCTGTCTCCTTCCACTCAGCGTCGCCGTCCTCCGTCGCCAACAGCTCGTCCAATTGACGAAAACCTGCATAACGGACATTCTGAACAAAACTGTCCTATATATTTTTGCTACGTACTATATAAGACTGAATGCTATATCTTATAAAGATTATTCATTATCGATTATATAAAACCAAAAATTCTCTTCCTATCGGTCATAATATATAATATTGATAGTCGGATAAGATATTTGTTTTAAAAAATAAAAGCTTAAATCTCAACTACCGCGTGTGGGCTGTGGTCGTACATCTTTTTTAAAGTGGCATCTGATAGAATATTCTGAACTTTATCGCCGCCATCTTTGCGACCGACATGCACTGTTGATCCTAATAATTATAAAATATTTTTTTTAAATTATAGATAGGAGTTATGTATATCTAATACCTACTAAAATCGATGTATTAAATATAATATATAAATATTTCGAATAATTTAATATAAAGTGTATTTCAGAAGAAAAATCACTAAAGTAAAAAAAGATACATACACGGGTGTAATCTTATGTCTTCGATGAGCTTTTGATCTTCACTCGGTGGCTCCGCAAATCGTCCTGGTCGGCCTCGGCAGCGGTTCATCAGTAGGGGCGGTAGATACTCGCCGCTCACTCTGGACCACCCCCGCGGGCTCCTTCTTGCAGGGAATACTTACGCATTTGTGTGGATGGATATGGCGCTAAAACAATAAGTATTTATAAACTTTAAGTATTTTGACAATATGAGACGGAAATCGTCATTTTCACAACTGTAACACTCCTTAGTTGGCTTATCGGCCTCATGTGTGTTAACAGCACCTATCATATAACTACCTAAGTAATCTAAATCACTATCATATTCATTTTCACAACTGTAACACTCCTTAGTTGGCTTATCGGCCTCATGTGTGTTAACAGCACCTATCATATAAGCTACCTAAGTATCTAAATTCACTATCATTTCATTTTCACAACTGTAACACTCCTTAGTTGGCTTATCGGCCTCATGTGTGTTAACAGCACCTATCATATAAGCTACTAAGTAATCTAAATTCACTTTCATATTCATTTTCACAACTGTACACTCCTTAGTTGGTTATCGGCTCATGTGTGTGTAACAGCACCTATCATATAGCTACCTAAGTATCTAAATTCACTATCATATTCATTTTCACAACTGTACACTCCTTAGTTGGCTTATCGGCCTCATGTGTGTTAACAGCACCTGCATATAAGCTACCTAAGTAATCTAAATTTACTATCATATTCATTTTCACAACTGTAACACTCCTTAGTTGGCTTATCGGCCTCAATGTGTTAACAGTACCTATCATATAAGCTAGATGCACTCATCATTTGACTTATTGGTCTCATGTGCACTATACTTAGCCATTATCATTCAACAATTATTTTTTTATATTTTACTTATCAATCACATTTATTTAACTTCATTATCAATAACATTCATCATTATCTTCATTATTAATTACATTCTTTAACTTGTCATTATTACAGAAGATTATCAATGTTACCAAAATTTTAATCCTTTCTTAAAAATTATTAATTCAGTTTTATAAAAAAATCTAATGCTATAATTATTAATTTTATTTCTATTATTACTACTTAAAACTGTATTATCAATGTTTCGTATCTGTTATCATTTGTGTCAATAATTGAATCCGAGTTGTCAGTTGAGTCAGTCAAGTCTCGTCGGTACATTAAAATAGTTTTGACTATAACACGTCCAAGGAAATATTTTATCAACTGAAATACTCTTTAATACTTTCTGTTACTTTTCCTTGTAATTGGGGTATCCTCTACTGTATCTATTATTTTCTAATATCTCATTCTAATTCTATATGAAATCTCGCCATATTTTTTTTGATTTGCCTATATTATTATCGGTATCTCGTTCAATTCTAACTAGATTACCTATTTGTAAATATTTCTGATTAAATCATGTTTGTTTTCTGATCCTACTTTATTCTTAAACTCGTTTCATTTCTAACTTCTTCTACCGATTGAGCTTTGTAATAACTACATTGAATACAAGATTAACATATTGTTTTTACAAATTTTCTAATTTTAGCGAACTAATAAAAGAATTTAATTTTTCGAAGGTCTTGTCAAAGTCAAAACCCCTAGATTATCATGATTTTTCTTAACAGCCACTGACAAACTTTGGAACTACCCATTTTTAATTCATTATCATAACTATACCTTTTCCATTTTTCATTTTAATTTTTTATAAATATCGATTTGTTTACTATTTCTTGTCTTATAGTCATTGTCATTTATATTTCAAATTTCGTTAGAGGACTATCAATAATAGCAAAATTTTTAACAATTTTTCTAAAAAAAACTAGCGAGACCTAAAAATTTACGTACTTCATGTTGGTTAATTATATATAATAACTTGACGCCAAGTCTATTATACATCTGTATATTCGCTGATCACCAGTTTTCTTTTCACTAGGAGGATTGGGTTCGCGTAAGCTGAAGAGGACTCGGTAATAATCTCATATTTAACATTTCCTGTATCATATCCTCAATTTTCTCTCTCTCTCTCTCAGAGTAAGCTAATCGTATGGTCTATATACAACTGTGAAAGGTCTATATACAACGTGAAGAATATTTTAAATTAATATGTTAAATGAGATAAGCCCAAATCCAATAGACTAAATGAAAAGCATTATTATATTCATTTAATTTCTTCAAGTTTTATTTATTCTCTGATTTTAATATGTCACCAGTAACACAATTACCTTCAATATTTTGCTCTGTGATTGCGTCTATTTTATTAACATATAAGAATATATTTTGTCTTCTATAACTTGTGCTCTAGTTATTAATGTGCCTTAAGTATTCGTTTCTCATTTATTTAAGTTTAGTAGGTACAATGATGTATCCATCCGTTTATTAATTGTATATAGTATAATATTTTAGGTGTTTTGTTACTCGTGGAATCTTTAACGTACACCTTACAAGATATAAAATTTTTCTCTGTTTCTATTGGGTAATAAATTTAATTTAATCACCATCGGTTTCACAACATATTTTTGAAGTGAAAACGCGTTGAGCGTTTTGGTAGAGGGTAAAATACTCGGTACGCATCACCGACATGCTAATGATAATAGCAGCGTGCGACTAGCGCATGCGCAGTAGTACACGTATACCTAATATAGCCTGTGTACACGTATACACTAATACATCGACTATTTCTGACTGTATTATGTGCGCGTTGGACGCTTTTTGGATAAGTATAATTTTGTGAGTCACGTCACCAATACGTTATAGTAGCAGTACCTATTGTATCTTTTTAGAACACAATTAAATTATTGAACGAACAGATAATCTAGTATTGTCGAAATTAATGATGACAATGATGTAAATATGAAATAATGTTCAAACTTGAATTCATAGAAATTCGTGTAAATATAAATACTATGTATAATTAATAATTGTATATTAATTATTTTTTCAACCACTTTGTATTTATATTTTGTTCATGATTTGTTTAACCCATCATATGTATCTAACTAATAAATAAAACATTAAAAATTTCATATAATTTTTGCATATAGTTTTAATTACTCTCAACTTAATAGTTACGTTTCATTTTTTTATGTAAAATCCTTTATCCGATTTAATAATTACGATACCGTTTTGCTCCGTGAAATTATGACCTAACAATACTGGATATTTTAATAATTGATCTTCTACTATAAGCACTTCGATATTTGTTAAAATATTTCGAACATATTAAACTGTTTGCATTACTAATTGGTTTTATCAAATAATTACTAAACTTTTTTAGCGAAATTTCATGTACCGGTCATATACGTAAGTCTTAAAGTCGGTTTGCCTCATAAGAGTTGATCGACTACCTAAATCTACATAACATAACTACATCGTAATTTATAACAATAGATATTATATTTATTCTATATAGTACCAGCAAACTTTAATTCTGAAATTTTGTAGCGTTGTTATCAAGATTTCTTTGTAAACGTCTACATTTAAAACTAGAATGTCCTTTTTCTACTTTTTTAAAATGATCGCGATGTATTATTAGAAACAAAACGCGTTCCCAGTTTTTGTCAATGTCATCCGATTTATTAACGATAGATTAAATAAGGTAATAAATCCTCTGAAAAACAAATTTTGCAGCTTGTGCTCCTAACTGTATACTACGATCTTCAATTGCGCCAATAACACAATCTATAGCCATTTTTACCGCATATTTCAAATCTATTTAATAATTCATTTTATGATAAAAATATGTTTCCAAGATTCATTATATTTGGTTACGACATTTACATTTCGTGTAAAAGCTGTAATAGTTTTGGACGGTAGAAAATGTTTTACTTACTCTTCTTTCCATTAATTCCACGTAACATTTACTGAAGACAGTCCCTCATACAATATTTAGCAACACCCACACCCACAGTTTAGGCAATGTATGAAGCAATTGTGTTTTTAACCAGTTATATAATTTAGTAAATTCTTCTACTTTACTAAACCAGGTGTCTATTGTTTATTCTTTATTTGCGGAATTAAATTCAGGAATCATGTTTATAATCATTGAAAAATATTTAGATATTATGACTATGTAGATAGTATTGTTTTAATTAAGTTCATTACCGCTCGAGTTGTAAATGTAGCTACTTCTTATCAACAGTTATTTTATTGCGCTATGAATTCGAATTATCACCTATTCCACATTCACTATGAAATTTGCTGATTCACTCACCAACATTCTTCTTTGTCGTTTGTTACCGTGACGTGGCCCCATCGTTGATAATTGCTATCCACCCGAGAGGATGATCTCGAAGCCGAGTGACACAATATTGACCAGCGTCTGCTATATGAGCGCGAACCCGGCTCACGATACAAAGTTGAATCACGTCCACGTTTGCGTTTTCTTTCAACTTGGTAATGGTCTATTCTTACTCATGATTCAAATCTTAAACATCCTTTGATGTGTTAAAACGCGGAAACAATCCCACTTCTGAACTGAAAGCCTCCTTAGTTATTTGAGAAATAAATACAGCTCTTCAGTCCTTACACTTTATTTACATTTCTATAAACACTTTCTCGATTCTAAGTAGCACCGTACTTGTCAAGTCTCGAAGGAAGAAGAAGGAACGTAAGTAATGCCACGTCTTTTATAGATTTAAATTAGTCAAATCAGCAACTATCTTGACAAGTGATAATTTAACATAATGTTAATTGACTTTAACAAAATATTATTTGACAATTTCAACCATGAATAAAATAAACAACTTTTACAATAGTAGAATAGTTTTACAATAAAATAATAAAATCGCTAACACGTAGATAATTCGAAAACGACACCAGTAAATAATTAAACCTTCACATGGGTCCCAAGCAAGTCCCAGTTACTGGTATGGTTGTATGTCATACCAATCACTGGGACAACGCATGACATCTATGTATTTTTTAATTAAATTTTCGTATCTATTTGAAAATATTTTGTGTATTTATGCAAAAGGCAGAAGAATCTTAGAAACCTAGTGTAAAGATACTCCGTTTATAAACACTATCACTCTCCGCTTTACACCTTTCAACATCGCGCTTTAGCCATGTAACGTTCCACGCCACGGCAGACCCCAAAATGTTTTCAGCATACATAATATTACAAAAAAACACTTTAATTTCACACAAGAAAATACAAATTGTAGCCTTTGAACTTCTTTGAATAGCAATTTAAATAATCAATGTTATACATAAATCGATATCAGAGCGCCATCCATTAACAGTTGATCTCGAGTATTTTAGATAAGACAAACATAAACGCCTTGTGTAAACAAAACTACTACAAATATAGAAAGATGAAATATATGATTTGTTTTAAAATAATATTAAATTGTTCTAATAAATTTGTATCGTGTTATTTATAAAAGAACGTATTATTTTTTTACGTAGCTGTATTTGAACCTGTAACTCTTGGAAACCGTCCATTGATTCTGTTGACTAAACCATACGTTCTCATCTAACTATGTTGAAGTTCTCATATGATTGATACAACTTATTTATGTTGGCGTCGATGAACAAGGTTTTCAATTAAAGACCCCATTAATATCGGTTAATTCACTCAGAAGTTTCGGACTTGTACAAGCTGTATCCGGTTAAAGTAGATAGAGGGAACTTGGGAACCTTATCCTGTCCTACCTGTCTAATGTCTTTTTCCACCGAATTCTGTAGGCATTGTGTTTTGTGTTGTGTTTCCAATAACATTTTTTCATAAATCATGTTAAATCCTCGTGATCTCAAACGTCTGTTCATTATAAAATATATAAACACTGTACATCTCACCGTATCGTAAACACAAACTCCCAGTTTTGTAAGGTGGCCCAGTTATCTTAAACTAGATCGGGATACAGATTTGACCGCATTTACTAAGCCATAGGATTAATTTTGATAAATAAAAGTATTGTTTTAGAGGCCTGTCGTGGCGCAGCGACACACGCGTGTGACTGTAACCGACAAGTTTTGGGTTCGATCACCACTCGAGGAAATGAAATATTTAATATTTTCAATTTAAAACACGGCGTTGAGTTCCGCCACTCGACACGCAATGCCTCAAATTCGGTGGATAGTGGTCGACGGAATTGGAACGGAATGTCTCAACACTAGGTTCCCAAGTTGCCTCTGCCTACCCTGCCATGGTGCGGATGCCTGCCATATACAGTGTGAAGCTGAGTATTTCTTTAGCTTAACGCTGTATCCCGCGTATGACATAGGCAGATAGAAATTCTAAACCTAATATCAAGACAACCTCGTTCCGTATTATACATTCCAAACTTTCTTTATAGTAAACATCCAAATTACGGAATTAAATGCCGCGCCTTGCCTTGTTACCATAGTAAAAGAATGATAATATTAAATGTTTCATTTCCTCGATTACGATTCCCTGCGCCACGAGAGGCCTTAATTTTGAGAAAAACAAAAAGTTAGTTTTCTATAGTGGAAATCCACAACTGCTATGTCGCTGCGACATCACATTACTGGATATTATAAAAAAACAATCTAGTACTTCATTCTGAGAGACTAACCACGGCGTTCAGCTTCGCCATTTAGCATACATAACTTTCAGTAAACCGGTGTATGAGAACGGAGAACGTTATGCGGGAAAACGCGTAAACCTTTCCTTATTTACACTACGAGAATATGCTATAAATAGCAGGATAGTAGAAGTAATCTGGGAACCTCATGTAAACACACTCCCTCTTATACAGATATTTCCGTCTCCACTTTCCGCTTGTTTTGGACAGGCATTCCGTGAAGTACTAACCGTGAAGCCACTCAATTAATTCCAATAAAAAATATAAAATCTAGACTCTCTCTCAGCTTCACGCTGTATCCCGCACGAGGCAGGGTAGGCAGAGGAAACCCGGGAACCTAGTGTAAAGACACTCCGTTCGACTTCTGTTCCCCACAGAATCTAGACTGGTTCTAGATTAGTCTAGACAGAAATAGGCCCTGACGCAAGAACCCTCGTTAGGCCACAAGGCCGGCTATAAAACTCTAATTCTCACTTCAATTCAAATCAAATTTAATCACCCGATTATTGATACGCCTAATGGCTATCAAAAATTCAGGTAGCCGTAGTTTATTTAATGCTAAATGTATGTTGAAATCGGTTATTTAAAAACGGTATTTTAGTTAGTGGTGTTTGTTTGTTGTCTACTGATTTCTCATAAGGGAAAGTCGATTTGGAATGATCATTTCTCAATTTAAGCAACTTGGAACAGTCCAAGTCAAGTTGTACTGAAGTAGGTGCTGTTGTTTTAGAGATAAATACCAATTTACAAATTTCAAGATACGTTTTTAATTCGTTGAAGCCTGTTGTGGCGCAACGGAACAAGCGTGTGACTGTAAAGGACAGGTTGTCAGTTCGATTCCCACTTGAGGAAATGAAATATTTAATATTTTAAAAATTAAATATTTAATGTTTTCATTCGAATCGCTTGTAACTAACAAGGCAAAGCGCGGTGTTGAATTCCGCCACTCAACACGCAATGATTCAAATTCGGCGGAAAGTGGGGAACGGACTGTCTTAACACGAGGTTCCCAGGTTCCTTCTGCCTACCCTGCCATATGCGGGATACAGCGTGAAGCTGAGTGAGTGTTTTTAATACGAGATGAGGATTTATTGCATTATTTTGTTAAATGTTATTATTTATAACGTAATGTCTAAAATATTTCAAACTTTTCAAAGAGGTCGTGGTGACGCAACGGAGTCTGTCAGGAAGCGATGACTGAGAGTTCAACACGTAAAGTCTCAAACGAAGTATCATAAAAATATAGAGTAGTGACTCTAGAGTAGGGTAGGCAGAGAATGCCCTACCAGAGGCCTACCCTACTAGAGATAACAGACTTGTTTTATAATCCAAGAGAAGAATTCTATTAAGGCCTGTCGTGGCGCAGCGGTACAAGCGTGTGACTGTAACCGACAGGTTCTGGGTTCGATCCCCAATCGAGGAAATGAAATATTTCAATTTAAATATTTAATGTTCCATTTCTTCGCTCTGGTAATAAGGCAAAGCGCGGCGTTGAGTTCCGCCACTCAACACGCAACGCCTCAAATTCAGCGGAAAATGGGGAACGAAAGTGGAACGGAGTGTCTTTACACTAGGTTCCCGGGTTCCCTCTGCCTACCCTGCCTCGTGCGGGATACAGCGTGAAGCTAAGAAAGAAAGAAAGAAAGAGAGAATTCTATACAAATTAATTCATATTTTTCAATTCATTAGTTACATCAACTATTTTACTGTCCGCATCCACACTGTTCAAATCATCTTGCAATTTAAATAATTTGTCTTTGAATTGTTTATTCAAATCTGCGTCACCTTCCAGCATCCGGCGTATTATCTCTTTCATATCCTTAACAGTGTTGCCACTATTGTTTTTATTGTCATTACCAACATTGAGGATTGTAGCGTTATTTTGAAATATAAAACTTTGTAGTTCAGTAGCACTTCCTAAGGCACATTTTTTAACTTCTTCAATGATAGTGAAAGCTTCATCTTCAGTTGTTTTAGTGACTTCTATAAGGCAGGCCTCGTGCATAGCACCATGTGCCATGAGCTTTGTTAAATCAACTACTCCAGATATAAGTTTTTCTGATATATCCATCATAGTCGATTTTATTAATGGTGACTGGAAAAATTAAAATAACTTTAGTTTTTTTTCTGTACAAAATGATACGCAGAGAAAACATAATATCTTAGCACAAGGTTCCCTCCGCCTTCCCTGCTATATGCGGGGATAAAGTGGAAAGCTAAAAATAAAGAAAACCAACAAATATATCGTGCAGTTATAATTGAGAATGATTCATAAGCTTTCAAGTACCACATTAGTAAGGTCATTATGTGTTTATATAAACATTTCCGTTAAAACCACCGTTTGTTTACCAAAATAAAGATATGCCGTACCGCAGGGGCACAGGCTTGCGACTGTATACGACAGGTTGTGGGTTTGATCTCCCACTAAAGTAATTATACTTAGAAAAAAATATATAAATGCGAAGATATATTAAAGAAAATCTTAAAATAATTTTGCTGATATATGAAATATTAGTTCTCAATGCATGGATTATTGTCTTAATAGTGTTAATGTTTTTAGAACAAAAAAGTAATTGAAATTAGTAAATGAAATCGCGTATTTCAAGCGTGCGAAATCGCGGGCGGGTCGCTAGCATTTAAAATGTTCATTTCTTCGCCCCAGTAACAAGGTATACAACGGCGTTGAGTTGATCTTAGCAAGTCAGTGGCACAGATAGATAGGAGGTCAAACTTTGAACACTCCTCTATATAGGGGGTTCAAAACAGCTGTGGAAATAACAAATATAAATTTAACGTTGATTAGATTTTGTGAAACGTATGAAACTAACATTTAAATATATGATCGATACATTTATAACCACAACCTCGCGGAAGAGTGGTGTGGGCGTGTCAAAATTACGTTATAAATGTGCATTGTCGGCATTCCTGCGCGCGTCTGTGATATTATACAAATAGTTACGTATAAAATTCTGTTTTTCTTTTATTTTTATCGGTTTTTAGGGTTCTGTATATTGAAATGTAAAAAATCTTTTTTTTATTTCCTTTTGAGGTTGACTTTGACTTTTTTTAACACTGTTTGTATTGTTTAGAGAATAAGAGACAAGTCTATAGTGTCTTAGGGCATAAAAAAATCAAGCTTTTAAGTCAACGTAGTGAAAAAGTACGAGTATTTATCGTTTTTGCAACATTTTGTATGAAAATCGCCGTTCAATTTAAACTTATTGGGCACTACCTGTGGACTATTAGTTATGAAATTTGGTACGATGTGAGAACTTGCAATACAAAAAATATCATAATTGTTTTTATTAGAAAATATAGTAAGGAAATTTCTAAAAGATTTTTATAAGAAATTTGACTGATAGTGTAAAATTGCCGTACAAATTAATAACTATTACAAACTTTTGATAGTATTTAACTTCTTATAAAACGATTGCATATGCCTGAAAGGCTAAGTTTGTCAATTTTAATCGACTGTTTTTCCCTTGACAAAAATTCCTCAAATTGTTACAGAAGACTTTATAGGCAAATCCGACTCACGCTTGGGCGGTTTTTTTAGTCAAGTATATACGTACTATTTCGTTAACACGCTTTTATTAGCTTCGGTCGTATGTATGTATGTATGTATGTCTATGTATACTTGTAACGGAAACTTCGAACACAATTTTGACTTACTGCAAAGTCTGATATTTTTTTGTGTATTTTTCAAGAACCGATTGGTAATATTATGAAAAAAAAACTTTGCGTAACTCAACACTGTGTTTTATCTAGCTCTCTACTTTTCAAAAGCGCGAACACAAAATGTATTAAAGCCCCACAAAATGTATTAAATGCCATGACGATCTTTTTTTTTATTATTTAGAAAGAAATCTGACAAAATATATTTGAAATATTTCCCCGCATTAGATATGAACCGACAACCATTGTTTTTATTCAAAATTAGCTACATTTTAGATACACAACGTCAAGAGTCAAAACACGTCCCATTGAGATAAATCCGTCCAGATCTTCAATGGCGGTCATTAAGCAATCTTTGATCTGTAGTAGCGTTATTAATAGAAATATGCTGTAAGATCTTTCATTTTCGCTATTATTAAACATAAAAACTATTTTAATAATTTATATTTATTATTAGTGGAACGGAGTCTCTTAACATTAGGTTCCCGGTTCTACCTACCCTGGCTAAGCGGGATACAGCGTGAAGCTATTTATTATTATATCACGCATATTGAGGCCCAAAGTTGTGGGGGTGTCGGTTCGATCCCCAGGATTTCCATCGAGGAAATGAAATATTCTTATATTTTCAAATCAAATATTTAATGTTTTCATTTCTTCGGTCTGGTAACAAGGCAAAGCGCGGCGTTGTGTTTCGTTTCTCAACACGCAACGTCTCCAATTCGGCGGAAAGTGGAAAACGGAACAAGTGCTAGTACTAAATAAACGCAATTAATCCTGTTAAAATATTTTTATTTAAAATTAAAACTACGTATGTTATTAATAATGACCGCTTCATTTAATATTCATTTGTATCATAGATAGATTTCTCACTACGAAATATGATTTATTTTCAAGGATAAACATTTTGGAAGCTTGGAACACAATGCGATGCACTGTATCCCGTGTATAATAGGCCTATCCTGTTATACACGGGAACCTGGGAAGTTAATATTAAGACACCCCGTTGCCATTAAGGCACTTCTTTTCACCACTTTAGGCTGATTTTTTAAGGTATTTCCCTTGTTATTAATGAGAACAAATGAAGATATTTAATTCATCAATTGAGGATCGAACCTAAAACCTTGCGTTTACAGTCGCATGTGCCGCTGCGCCACGACAGGCCTCAAAGTATATTATTTCAATAAATTTAATACATTTGGCCAGACGCCTATACTTTTTTCGTATCTGTTCAACATCATACTGAGAAATGCTTAAACTTTGAACAAATTACAAAATTGATGAACGGATGGAGCAAAAACTTAAATATATCGTAGATTCTACAGATTAGAGGAGAAAAAGGTCGTAACTGAAAACTGTTGTTCTGGGTTCGAATCTAAAATGGGGTAACAAGTTAATTCATTTCGTCACTCTGGTCAAAAGACAAAGCGCGGTGTTGAGTTCCGTATAGTATTTAATTGAATGTCTCGAAAATTACAGAGAGAAGAGTGTCTTGAGATAATCATTTTAATATTAATGATTTAGTAGCACAGTAGTCTTTTATAAGTTTGTGATTAGAACGTGGTTTTAACTGTATGTTATGAAAAGTAAGAAAACTATTTTCAACACGCCTTGGTTTAAAATGCTCGCTCCAGGCTGTTTCAAGCGTATCATTGTCTCATAATTATATAATGTAAAGTTTTGTTAAAAAAAAAGACATGTCCCGCTGAGTTTCTTTCGCCGGTTCTTCTCAGGTCTGAGGCAGTAACTTTTGTGAGCTGGTGGTAAATTATTTGACGTTAAAAAAACGAAGCTTGTAAGTTCTTATTTTGAATAAAAGTATTTGAATTTGAGATAATGTGACATTTTTTTGTGAGACTCAAAGCCGCGCCATTCGGAAACCATCCAAGCGATCTGACCACTAGGCCATACGTACTGATCACGCTTCGTCGAAATTCTTATACCCTTGTTACATGTTATTTATTTCTGTAGAGAGGTTTTTACAAATTTCCTTTACTTAAAGCGTATAATTTATAGGTAGTGCTTGGACGATGTTACAGTAGATGCGGGTTTGAGTCCCTTTACGTAATTAATTTATTCATAAATCTTCTAAGAACATTTTCTTCTCTTTAGTGAACTAATAATATCTAAGCTTCACGCTGTATCCCGCACATGAAAAAGAAGGAAGTTGGAAACCTAGTGTTGAGACACTGCGTTCCGTTCTCCACTTTCCGTTGAATTTGAGGCATTACGTGTTCAGTGGCAGAACGTGGCACTTACTTACTTTACTTTAACCTATCACTTTTACAGTCACACGCTTGTGCCCATGCGCTAAGACAGGCGTAAACATAAACATAAATACTTATTATACGACAAAAGTTTAAAAATTACGTTCATTTTACATTTTTTTTTTAGAAATGTTTTGAGTACTGGATGTCGAAAGCTACAGCTGCACTTTATCTTATATAAGAAACAAAGATTCTATTTATTTGCAAGTTCGACTACCTAATGTTAAAATATAAACGTACGACTGTAACCGACAGGTTATGGGTTCGATACACACTCGAGGAAATGAAATATTTAGTATTTTCAGACTAAATATTTAATATTTTCATTTCCTCGCTCTGGTACAAGGCAAAACGCAGCGTTGAGTTCTGCCACTCGCCTTCGCCACATGTAATACCTCAAATTAGGCGGAAAGTGAGAAACGGAAGTGGAACGGAGTGTCTTATCATTAGGTTCCCAAGTTCCCTCTGCCTACACTGCCATGTGCGGATAATAGCGTGAAAATGAGTGAGTGAGTGGTCTGCCATACAAAGTACAGTGTTAAGTTACGCCACCTGAAAATTAGTGAAATAATAATTTCGTCAAATAAAAAAAAATAAATTTGCCTGGTTCTGGCACATTTATTGTGCAGTGTGCGACTTTTAAACGCAAATAAAATATTTTTTTTCCTATGTTAATAAGGCAAATCGCGACGTTGTGTACCGCCACTCAACGCTCCATATTTAGAATTCAGCGGCAAATGGAAAACGGAAGTATGTTAACACTAGGTTCCCAGGATCTCTCTGCTTATCCTGCAATATGCGGGATACGGCGTGAAGATATAAATAAAGAAAAAACAACAAACACTCACTTTAGAAATGACGCATTTGATGACCTTTTTCAAAGCATCGTGCTCGTGCCCGCAGACTTTTAATAGCTTATAAATTTCCTTCTTTTGTTCGTGTAACTAAAACGATTTTACAGAGACGTTAATTCATATAATGAGATGGATATAACTTCTAAGTGGTTTACATATCTGGATAATAATATGGTAAACGGGCGTGTAAAGCGTCATTAAATTATTATTAAAGTTTTAATGAAAGACTTCACGCTGTATCACGCTTCACGTAAGCACGCAACATATTTCTTTTGCAGCGTTTGTAGATTTGATTCTCATTTCCTCACTCTGGTAACCAGGCTAAGCGCGGCGTTATGTTCCGCCAGACAATATCCTAAGTGTGTTGTCCCTAGAAATCCAACTTTATAACTTTATTTTTTTTTCAGCTTCACGCTGTATCCCGCACGAGGCAGGGTAGGCAGAGGGAACCCGGGAACCTAGTGTTAAGACACTCCGTTCCCCACTTTCCGCCGAATTTGAGGCATTGCATGTTGAGAGGCGGAACTCAACGCCGCGCTTTTGCCTTATTACCAGAGCGAAGAAATGAAATATTAAATATTTAAATTGAAAATATTAAATATTTCATTACCTCGACTGGGGATCGAACCCAGAACCTGTCGGTTACAGTCACACTCTTGTGCCGCTGCGCCACGACAGGCCTCATAACAAGTGCTATAATTTTTAAATATGTGATTTTTACCGTTTTCACTCCCAATTTGATCATATTCTTCAGCACCATTACTTTAGTAACCGCTTGAGCTGGATCCTGTCCTATAAGAGCGTAACCACACACAACCATTTGGTGCAGCGCCTTTTCTGCTAACGATGACGTAAGATTTTGCTGTTTATTTAGACATTTATCTACCTGTTGGTTAATTTGAATGTTGTCAATTATGTATATAAGTTTTGGGGTGGGAAGGCTTTGAGGTCGATTCCCATTTCCAGCCTTTATATGTCTAGATCATGGAACTTTCTTATTAAAACTATATTGCTATGATACAGTGAGGAACGGAAGTGGAATGGAGTGTCTTAACACTAGGTTCCCGGGTTCCCTCTGCCTACCCTGCTTCGTCGGGATACAGCGCGAAGCTAAAAAAAACACTATGATACAGGATGTTGCTCTTGATGCGTTGTCAGAAGATTAACATAAATAATCTTAAATCTTCTGGATCTTCCTAAAGTAGACATGTATTGTTGGTCCCATTTTATTTACACTTTGATACAATTTAGTTTTAATTATTACTACATATACCATGTTTACGATTTTTATTTTACTCAAATGATCCTTAATCATTAGTGGTTAATCGAGATAAGTTTAGATATGATATATGTTAATAGATACCTTATCACCCGCATGTGACCTTATAAAGTCTAAACTCTCTTGAATATTAGACAGTCTTTCCTGAATATGCTGGGTACCGTTTTGGAGGAGAAGCTTGATTTTACTGACCGCCATTTCCACGGATCTGTAATAATTATATAGAAATTAACAAAATATAAATTAGGATTTTGGATAAGTATCCCGCACATACTAGGGTAGATAGAGGGAACCTAGTGTTAAGACACTTGCCGTTGAATTAGAGGAGCTTCATGGTCAGTCGCGGAAGTCACTCATGCGATTAGAGCTTTTAACCAGATTCAAACCAGTAACTCCTGAGATTAGATATTAGGGGCTCAAGGAAATAAAATTTTTAATATTCTTATACTGATAACTAAACTGAGCGTGACGTTGAAATCCGCTACTCAACACGCAATACTTGCAGTTTGGAAAGTGAAAAGAGAAATGAAGTCTCTAAATGAGAACGGAATATCATAACACTAAATTCTTAAGTTTCCACCACTTATCTCTAGCCTATCCTGCCATGTGCGGGATACAGCGTGAAACCAAAAAATACAGATATACATAATATAAAAACTTTAAAAGCAAACATGTAGTTTATCAATATATACAATCATTTCAAATCATTACCTTTCAAGATCCACTTGGAACTTCCTCTCAATACTTTGAAGCAGATCTTCGCCTAGTTTACCAGTTATCTCGTCTTCTATAACAATGTCTACATCTTCTTTGACTATTTCCAAAGTATTTACTAACTTATGGTAACATTAAAAAAAAAGTGTTATATATTTAGTTCAATTATAAAATATAATTTTTATATTTACGAAGATGATCTAAATAGAGATGGTATTCATTATAACAGGGTAGGCAGAGAGTGGGAGAGACATATGTATATCTCACTTGTATAAAATTAGAATATTTTCTCTTTTAGTTTAAAGGAGAACTCGGCTAGTGCTGATAACCGCTTAAACCCATAATGGTAAGACTGGTAAGGCTTCAGAGTTGAATTGGACTGTGGAAAGAATCTGAGTTAAAAGAACAGTGAATCTAATGAAATACTAAACAGTTCCTCGATTTCATGTATGTAATGTATGGAATATTTACACATATACAAGGCCGGACGTGGCACAGTGGTATAAGCGTGCGACTTAAAGCATGTCAGGTCGTGGGTTTGATTCCTGCACAAGAAATTAAATCTCTAATAATTTCATTTCTTCAATCTGGTAACATGGAAAAGCGCGGCGTTGATAGTGGGAAACAGAACGGAGTGTCTTAACATTAGGTTCCCGCTACCCTCCCATGTGGAGGGTACAATGTGATGCCGATGAAATGTATGTATGTACATTTGTATATACATCATTTATGTGTCGACATAATGTTTTACATTTCTGGCACGATGCTACCAATTAGTGGAAATTACGACTTGGTCGCATCGGCAAAGTGTTTTGTTTTCAAATGTTAATAACAAAATAAGCTTTCGGACAGAAAGATAAATTGAGACAACGAGCTTACAAGTGTGTTAAGGAGATCTCTGTTAACATGTTGCTTTACGTTAAATATAATTGATGGTGCATATGTTTTCTTTTTTTTTTTTATCCGTTTCCCGTTTATATGAAAGTAGATGATAATATTTAAGAGAAGAAGATAATATTGCCTTTCGAGATATTATTATAGCGCCTGTTGTGGCGCAGAGGTATATGCGTGTGACTGAAAATTCGACAGGTTGTAGATTCGATCCCCACTCGAGGAAATGAAATTCACAAATAATCATAGTACTTAATAAGTTCCACTACTCGACACCGACACGGTAAGCCTCGAATTCGGCGGAAAGTAGGAAACGGAACGGAATGTATTAACCCATAGGTTCCCAAGTTCACCCTGCCATGAGCAGGATACAGCGTGAAACTGAGTATTTTTTTTAGGTTACACCACACATAGCAGAGTGTCACAGGGAACCTAATGTTAGGACCCTTCATTACCTTCACATCAATACAATTTTTGAAACATGAGAGTTGGAAAACAATTCATGTCAATGTCACTTTGTCATGTCACCACATACAAGAGTGAGGAAATAAAAAGAGGTCAAGAGGAAATCGAATTTACAACTCTCCCGCTTATAGTCGCTATGCCTTTGTGTCACACGCCTCTTTAGCCTCTTAAGCCTCTACAGCATAATAAAAGCCCAAACTCAATAGACACAGACAATTTATTCAACTCACCAACGAAAATGAAATAAAGATCAAACAACACCAAACGTTCATAGCTATAAAATATATTTCACAATGTAATTATGTTTAACTGAAACCGAAAATAAACGCTACGCTATAAATGTATATACATATGTATATAGTATAAGATATGTTTACGACATCGCCCATAAAACTTTTACGAGGTTTTGAGTGGATTTTTAGAGTTCTTTGTGTGAAAGGGAAAAACGGAAACCTTATAGGATCACGTTGTTGTCCGTCTGTTGAGATAATTTGTATCTAGAATGCGCGGATTTATTAATACTCAGCTTCACGCTGTATCCCGCACATGGCAGAGTAGGGAGAGCGAACTTGGTAACCTAGTGCTAAGACACTCCGTTCCACTTCCGTTTCCCACTTTCCGCCGAATTAGAGCCATTGCGTGTTGAGTGGCGGTACTCAAGGGTGTGCATTGCGTTGTTACAAGAGCGAACAAATTAAAATATTTAATTTGAAAATATTAAATATTTTAATTCCTCGAGTGAATATCGAACCCACAACCTGTCGTTTACAGTCACACGCTTGTGCCGCTGCGCCACGACAGTTTTCTGGGTTTATTAGGCTGAAATTATTTTTTACATATTTACGTTTAATAACCAAAAGATAGAACAATGACGATACTTTAATGCTTAGTTTTAGCAGCGTTTTGTATGACATTCGCTGCCCATTTAAAACCTATAGGGCACTTGCCGTGGATCTACATTATAAAATTTGATATAAAGTAAAACTTATAAAGGACTTATAAAGGATACCATTTTTTGGCAATATTAGTCCTATTTAATTTAAGTTGTACTTCCTAATGAACTACGATACTGTAAAGAACCACCGGTGGGCAAGTCAAACTCGCTCTTGACAGATTTTTATTTTCTTATACATAATTTTTTTCTTCTTCGTAGTTTTCAGAAAATAATTTTTGGTTATTTATTTATTTTATGGCATTGGAAAGTAGACATAGAGGGAACATAAAAATTATACTATTTTCAGTAAAATTATTACGTGTGGTTCATTGGGAAGTACGTGTTGAGTGACGGAACTTATCGCAGCGTTTTTCTCGTTGCCAGAGTGAGAAAATTAAAACACGAGTACGACAGGTTGTGGGTTGAAACCCCACTCGAGAAAATGAAATATTTAATATTTACAATTTAAATATCTAATGTTTTCATTTCTACACTCGGGTACAAGGTAAAACGTGGCGTTGAGTTCCGCCACTCAACACGCAATGCCTCAAATTTGGCAGAGAGTGGGGAACGGAAGTAGAACGGAGTATCTTAATACAAGGTTTCCAAGTTCCCTCTACCTACCCTGCGGGATATCCCATGTGCGGGATACAGCGTGAAGCTGAATATTAACAATTTATAAGTTTGGTATACGAATTAATATTGTGGCATGATATACGACTATAGAAATAAGACTTTTTTTTGGTGTTTTGGTTTTGGTGTTTTTTTTTTATTTTTCATTAAAAAGCTGAAATTATAAATACTTTATACCCAAATCGTAAACTTTACAAAAATATAAATACATAAAATTATTATAAAAAATATTATGTCTCGGATTTTTTCTTGCAACACCGTCTCGAACATTTGCAACTTGGGCGTTTGTCTTCCGTTTTATCCTATAGTAAAAATGTTAATATGTATAATTAAATTCCATTATCGTAGGTTCACGTAGGGTAGGTAGGAGGAAGCTTGAGAACATAGTGTTAAGACACTCCGTCCCTATTGAGAGAGTTTCGTTGCCAACTTTCCAGCCAATTCTGGAGACGTAATTAAAGATAATAAATATTTCCTACCTTCGAGAAGGTATTGAACCCAACGCCTATAGTGTTTACAGTCGCAGACCTGTGCGCCCGCGCTACGTCAGGTTACGTCATAAAATAACATAATATACAAAATTTCATATAATATTAATTAAAATTATTGATATACATAAATTACTGAAAGGAAATAATTTGTTGTCATTACAAATTATTAATATACAACATTAAGGCTTTGAGTTCCGCCACTCAATACGTAATGCGCAATGAGGTCTGTCGTGGCGCAGTGGCACAAGCCAGTTACTGTAAATGCCACAGGTTGTAGGAAGGAATTAAAATATTCTTAATTCTTTAGCTCTGGTTACAAGACAAAACGCGACGTTGAGTTCCGCCACTTAATAACCAATGCGTCAAATTTGGCGAAAGCTAGGGAACAGAACGGAGTGTCTTAACCCTTGTTTCCCAAGTTCCCTCTGCCTACCTTGAAAAAGAAAAAAGAAATTACTCACTGACTCAGCTTCACGCCACGCTGTATCCTGCACATGGCAGAGTAGGTTGAGGGAACATGGGAACCTAGTGATAAGACACTCTGTTCCACTTCCGTTCTCCACTTTCCGCCGAATTTGAGGCAATGCGTGTTGAGTGGCGGAATTCAACGCCGCCTTTTGTCTCGTACTAGAGCGAAGAAATGAAAACAGTAGATATTTAAATTGAAAATATTAAATATTTCATTTCCTCGAGTGGGGATCGAACCCACAACTTGTCGGTTACAGTCACACGTTTTTGCCGCTGCGCCACAACAGGTCTCAAAAGAAAGAAACGAAATTAGATAAGGAAATATAACTCACACCACTATCAGAACAAGTTATTGTCCGACATAAATCATTGCGATCCATTTTATTTAACATTCCGTAAAACTGAAACAATAGAATATATATATATATATATATATATATATATATATATATATATATATATATATATATATATATATATATATATATATATATATATATATATATATATATATATATATATATATATATATATATATATATATATATATATATATATATATATATATATATATATATATATATATATATATATATATATATATAAAATTTGTAGAGATTATATTGTAAATAGAAAAAGTACTACAGATTAGTAATTTAATAATTATGTATTTGAAGCGGGCGAAGCCGCAGTCGGGTCGCTAGTTGTAAATATATAGCATATACATACGTTATCAAATCCGAATTCCATCATCAGAACAGCTCTACGATATATATCATTGTAATAGTACAATACTTCTAAGCTACTTTTACATATTTATTAGAAATCGTTGAAATTCTATTAATTATATTTTTTATAAAAATCTTTGATTTTCACGATTATCACACATTTTAAATGAAACAATTTTTACTGGAATAAGATCGTGGTCACGGGTAGACCACCAGTCTACTGTAAAGTATTTGAACCATCAGGTTTCCAAAAATATATAGAAAGCCTTATACGCTATTAATTCAATCACTCACTCAGCTTCACTCTGTATCCCGCACATGGCATTGTAGGCAGAGGGAACTTGGGAACCTAGTGTTAAGACACTCCGTGCCACTTACTCTTTTAATCTGGTTAAAAATCGTTAAATTATTTTTTTTACGAATCGATCTGGGTGAATACAGATCGATTGTAAGTAAGTATGTAAGAAAATCTAGTTTATTTGAGGTATTTTGTGGCTTGTGACGCGGTTGTGGGTTCGATCTCTACTTGAGCAAATGAAATATTTAATATTTTAATTTCTTGGCTTTGGTGATGAGGTACAGCGCTACGTTGAGTTCTGCTAATCAAACTCAATCAATTCAGAGTTCGGTGAAAAGTTGATAAAAGTGTTATACAGCTTGAAGCAAAAAAAAAACAAGATTAACCCGTTCTTTTGTGAAAAGTCTTTTAAAATTGAGGCTAACAATTATTGGTGTATTTGAAGTAAACAGAACTAGATATACAACATTTTATATTATTAAACGTTATTATTTAAGGGAAAAAACTGATAGTTTACATAGAAATTTGTTGTTTGAAAGAAGAAATTAAAATTTTTCTTCATCACGCGGATATAAAAAATCATATTAACCCTAACAGAAATTCGAACTCGGGACTTACTTTAAATTTCAACTCGTACAGCATATTTTGAACCATACAGAGCAATTGCTCTGCTACTTCCTTTACGTTGTTTGCAATCCTGTAATATAATTATTTATATATATTTATTTATTATACTTTCAAATCAAATATTTAATGTTTTAATTTCTTCGCTCCGGTAACCAGACAAACCACGGCGTTGAGTTCCGCCTCTCAACGGGCAATACCTCAAATTCGGTGGAAAGTGGAGAATAGCAGTGGAACGGAGTGTCTTAATCCTGGGTTCCCAAGTCCCCTCTGCCTACCTACCATGTGCGTGATACAGCGTGAAGCTAAATATATATTTATTTTTTATTTTTAAATGTTTATTTTTTTATTTACACTTTTATTTTTATTCACGCAGACAAGAGTGTGACTGTAACCGACAGGTTCTGGGTTTGATCCCCAGTCGAGGAAATGAATTATTTAATATTTTCAATTTTAAATATTTAATGTTTCATTTCTTCGCTCTGGCTAATAAGGCAAAGCGCGGCGTAGAGTTCCGCCACTCAACACACAATGCCTCAAATTCGGCGGAAAGTGGGGAACGGAAGTGGAACGGAGTGTCTTAACAATAGGTTCCCAGGTTCCCTCTGCCTACCCTGCCTCGTGCGGGATACGGCGTGAAGCTGAGCAAAAGAGAGAAAATACAATAAAAAATACTTCAAACAAGCTCTATATATATCGCAAAAGCAACAGAGTCCTAGCAGCTTCCCCTCACACTCAGGCTCACATTGTACGGCAGGATCACCAAGCGGTAAATACTGAAAATAGATAATTATATTAATGATTTATGATTCCATCATGACGCAAGGGCGGACGTGTGATTGTAAACGCAATAAAGTTTTGGATTTGAATAAAATATTGAATGTTTTAATTTCTTCGTTATATAATAAGGCAAATCGCGGCGTTGAGTTCCGCCACTCATCACGCAGTGCCTCAAATTCGGCGGAAATGGAGAACGAAAAAAAAACAAACAGTGTTTTAATAGAAGGTTCCCAAGTTCCCCCTGACTACCCTGTTTTGTGCGAGATACAGAGTGAATCTGAAAAAGCAATTTAGTTTAGTCAGATAGCTAGTTTTAAATATATGTAAGATATTTTCCAAGTAAGTCAGCTTTTACAAAAGTTAGATATCTTTAGTGCATACTAACTACAAGTACTAGTTAGGGGTTAGTGGGGGAAGGGACGGAATGTCTTAACATCAAGTTCCCAAGGTTCCCAAGTTCCCTCTGGCTACCCTGCCATGTGCAGGATACAGCGAAAGAGTGGGAGAGAGAGAGAGAGGGGGAGATATCTATTACAGACAATAATTTAAAAAAACCTCACCAAAATAAATATAGCAACTAGCGCAAACAAAACCGCTTTAGTGACACATAGTATGGGGCAAGATGCTCCTGAAACAAATTTTAATTTTATATTTATAATATAGCTATCATGGTGCAGTACAGCCTCTGTACGTAAGCTCCACAAGTGTGAGTTCGATTCTCAATCAGGGTAAATATTTTTTTTATCGTTTATTGTATTGTAATTCTGTTGACAATTGAAGAACGGAGTGTTTTAACACTATTATCTTTTTTCCAATCCCGCTGTTTGCGGTATATAGCGTGAAACTGAAGTATAACGTATAGATTTTGTTCCTTCTGTTATCAAAATTAAAAAGATATTGAGGACATTAACCTTTGTTTAATGAATTATTTTCATTGCTTGTCTCTGGTGACAAGAAAAAGTGCGGCGTTGAGTTCCGCATCACAACTTACGATGTCTCTAAAAGTTAATCGGCAGTAGGGAACACAGAAACTAAACAATAAAGATATATAATGCTATTGAATAAGAAAAGAAATAAAATAAACTTACTTTGAGAGCTTCGAAACATATCCATATTAAAAACCTACCGCTGTGGTTTTCCGACTCCTTTCTGGAATTTTTTCTAACATATTAAAAAAATACGTCTTTTTCTTTAAATATTTAGTTAATATCACTAAAAAATTTTCATATAAACATGAATTTTAATGACAATGAAGTCAATTTTACGTTGAGTTTCGATAGATTATAAAACTTCTTGACATTTCTACTCACACTGAATATTCAATCTGTACCGTAGGTAATATAAGGTACCTATGGTACTTTAAATTATGTATATTTGGAGTCTGTCGTTGTTGTGACAGGAGATGTTTAATATTTTGAAATTAAATATTTAATGTTTTCATTTCTTCGCTCTGGTAACAAGGTAAAGCGCGGCGTTGAGTTCCGCCACTCAACACCTTATGCCTTAAATACAATGGAAAGTGGGGAACACTGGGAGTGTCTTGACACTAGGTGGCGAAGTTCTCTCTGCCTACCCTACCATGAGCGGGATACATACAATACTTCCTTTTAAATAAATACTGGTGGTGGATTTGGTGGTAGGTAGAAAAATACGATATAAGTTGTAGCCTTACTGACAACGATTTCTTTCTAATATAACAACTCTTAGTCTTTCTTTGCAAAGACAATCCAGTTTCAAAACAGTCCATTCCCTACTTTCCGTCTCCATTTCAAGATATTAAGATATTGTGATTCGCGAAACTCAACGCTGTATTTTATCATATATGTTAAGAAAGGAAGAAAATCGGCCGTCCGTCAAGTACCGTGCCTTATAAATATTGCTTTGATCTGTTTATACAAAGTTCATTATATTGAGCTGATACTAAAATGACTAAGTAAATATTCTCTGGGTCTTCTATATATGCCTTATGCTTGGATTTTAAGACCTAAGATTAAACTTTCTATACTTTGTTCTCGTTGGATTTGTGCACTCTCTCTCCTTTCTAAGATCTACCATATACTCCCTAAACTTTTCTAATAAGTTCATCATCAGCTTCACTTATATATCCCGCACATGGCAGAGTAGCGTAGGGCAGAGGGGACTTGGGAACTCAAGTGTTAAAAACTCCGTTCCACTTCCGTTCCCCACTTTGCATGTTGAATGGCGGAACTCAATGCCCTAATAAATTCAGAAATTAATTTTATTAATTTGGCAAAGTGCCTGTAGCTCAAATACTGCTTATCCGATTTTCATAAAACTAACGAATACTAAGTCTACTCGTAAGTTAGAGCCACCGCTAAAAGCAAGACTTACCAGTATAAAAAACCATACTTCATTCATCAATTAACTACGTTACAACAAACTAATGATACTCATCTATTACTAACAGAGTTTAAAAAAACATACAGAAACTAAATAAATATATTTATTTATACAATTATTGATATTTTATTCCTCCTTTTCCTTCGCTTTTGGGCATTTATCTATACAAATGGCGCCTTTTTCGTTGCATCTTGAACAATTTCGGGAACTCTCGCTGGACATGAGACTTTGTGTTTCAGAAAGTATTGTCTTGGAAGTTTTGGAAGTACCCGGTTCGATTTCCCAGTTTATGTCAGATTTCTTCCTAAACGTGATCGATCTTGAAGGTTTCACATTGAAGATGGCTTTATTAGCTTTTTTAAGATCGTCCTTTAACTTTTGCGAAAAATCGGTACTTTTACTTGGATCTAATGCGTTTGATGATAATTGTATTAGCTAAAAGTAAAAAAGAGACTTTAGTTTTAATTGTTTTCAGAGCAAAATTTATACTTTATATCAATACTATAGAAATTATTTAATATTAATTACGTTAATGCCTGATGTGGCGCAGGAGTACAAGTATGCGACTGTAAATGTGACAGGCTGTGGGTTCAATCCCCTTCTATCTTGAGGAAATGAAACGTTTAATATTATAAATCATTTCTGCTTATATGCGAATATTTTCTGCTTCTGGTAACAAAGCAAAGCACTGCGTTGAGGTTTGCAATGCCTCAAATTCAGTTAAACGGAGTATTCCAAGTTCTTCCTGCCTACCCTGCCATGTGCGGGATAGTACTGCCTGTCTAGTCTAGTACTCTCCTGAGATAGTACAAGACTAGACTGGCATTGATGACTAAAAAAAATACCGTTACCATGTATTTTAAAAAATAAAGAAAGGAAGTGTCTCAATGGGAACGGAGTGCCTTAGCATTATGTTTCCAAATTACCTCTGCCTGCCTTGGTATGTACGTGACGTGATGTAGTCCAACGTGAATCTTTAAAGATACCTGAACAGTGTTTTAGTTTACTTATAAATGTAAATTTTACAGTTATTCAAACTTGATAAAACTAAAAAGTAACGCTCATTTCAGTCTAGAGGCCATTTTTTATCTTCTAGTTATCATTACTCACATTACAGACTCATTAACTGTACTTTTGTCATAGAATAATTTTCATTATGTATATCGAAAAATAATGGAAGCAAGCTCTGGTAACATGAAATCAAACACGGCGTTGATTTTCACCACTCAACACGCAATGCTTCTAAAGTACAGCGAAAAGTAGAGAACGGAACTATATATAGAAAAGAACTAAAACTAAAAGATTCCATGAATTAAGTCGATAAAATTCAAATACCTGTGGTTGTATCTGGTTGTTCTCTGCGTTGATCATCACTTGTTCTAAATATCCGTAGAGATCTGCCAACTGTGCAAAATTAGATTTATATTATACATATATAATACACAAAAAGCGTGTGACAATACACGCGACAGTTTGTGGGTTCGATTCCCACTCGAGGAAACGAGACATTAATTATATTAATTTCTTTACTCTGATAACGAGGCACAGCGCAGCGTTTAATTCTGCCACTCATCCTCAAATTTAACGAAAAGTGGGGAAGTGTTTTAACACAAGGTTCCCAAGTTCCCCGACCTACCCTGCCAAGTGCGGCATGCGGCACGAAGCTGAAAAAAAAATGTATAAAATTTACACACTACTAAATACTTTAAAGTAAATAGATAGTTTGGCTGAACTATTTAATATCAGTAAGTTCTGGTACGAGCAAAAGAATGTTTGGACCTTTTGGATATCCACTTACTGAGGACGGCTATACATTACATTATACAAGTAGATCATTTAGTTGAAATATTGAGGCTATCGACGGCTGATGTGGTAACAAAGCAAAGGGCAGAGTTAAGTTCTGCCACTTAACACGCAATGTCATAAATTCTTGTCTTAACACGAGGTTCCCAGGTTCCCTCTACCTTCCCTGTCACGTGCACAATAAAGCGTAAAGTTAAAAAAAATGTATTATGCATACTTACTGTCCTAACAATATCACAATAAAAATCTGACAATATTTCTATGCATTGAGAGTAAATACTTGTGGCTGGGCGGCATGTTCTGAAAAAATATATAAAACATTTAATTATTATTATGTTTTAATAAATTCATACTGTATCCTTCAGATGGCAGGGTAGGTAAAGAGAACCTAGTGTCAAGACACTCCGTTCCTGACGCACTATCCATGTTTTAACACATTGCGTGTTAAGGCGGAACTCAACTCTGCGATGTATCTTTATAATGCGATAAAATTAAAATAATTTATGCTCGGCTCTTATAGAACAAAATACCAAGACGGCATTTATTAACGCAGTTTTAAATTAGTTAGGCCTGACTATTATTTCTTACTCGAAAAAAAAATATTTTTTTATTTACTCTGGTGACAAGGCTAAGAACAGCGTTTAGTTCCGCCACTCATTACGAAATATCTCAAATTTGGTAAAAACGAGTATCATTTCCCTCTGACTACACTGCTGCATGAATACAGTGTTAAGCTCAAATAAAATAAAATAAAAACATATACCCACTTTAAAACCTTCTCAATAAGAGAACAAGGGCACGTTTCACAAACACATTCATCAGGTAGCCTCATATAACTACCAACTTCACGGCTAAGACTCTCCGGTTTCACTATATTAGCGGGATCTATTAACCCGCTGAGTGCGTGAAAGCCATTGTGCTGATTCTCCCTGCATGATAACCTGCAGGTACCAGACCAGATCTGTTGGATCGCTGATGCTGTTGCTGAGAATTCTCTGTTATGATTCGCCTGTGATATAATTAAAATTATTTTTTATTTGCAAGTATTTAAGTTTCTTTGCGTGGATTTTGCATCCCCCTCATAGCAGACGGAACCTGGGAACCCAGGAACCTAGTATTTAGATCTTCCTGTTCTTTTTAAAACACTTCCGTTCCCCACTTTTCGTTGAATTATGAATTACATGAGCGAATAAATGATAATATAACATATTTCATTTCCTCGAGTGGAGATTGATCGCGTTTACAATGACACACTTGGCCTCTGCATCATGACAGACCTTAAATGTCTCAAATACCTTAATGCCAAGCTTTACTTATAAAAAAACAATATTATTATTAGTTTACAAAGTAAACTTAGAAAAGAGATTACAAAATAAGATTAGCTGAGTATATATATATTATACTTACATATGCATAAAAAATAGAAAGACCTACGAATATTAATATTAGGTTAAAAACCATTTGCTATATTTTTAACTTGAAAAATTTTTGGCTGGTCCAACTTATGTACAGGCAGAGAAGTAGACCTGTTAGTCATTGTCAGTAAAGTTGATATACGGAATGAAACGATACATTCATTAATGACTCCATTATTGTTATTTAATCATTAGCATACGGCTAATGATAAAAAATCATTAAATTGTTATGTTATAGTATATAATAATTAAGAATTTACAATATATAATATGTTATTTTTCAGTCATTGTAAATATGGTCTTTGACAGATGAACGTCAAAAGTCATGTCACGTTAATTCGAAGTGTCATTATATGTTTAATTGTTTTATAAAAAATTTTTTACATATATTCTATAATTGCGTAAAGTTTTTTTTTTCTAAGGATTTATCTTTGCATATTCACCATATAATGTGACATTGGCAACGTGAATTATGCTTAACGACAGGTGCTCAGGGCGCCACAGATGGCAGGAACCTTGCGTTAAAAGACTTCGTTCCGTTTCCCACTTCCTGCCCAATTTATTTTTATTTTAGAGAAGGAAAATATTAAAAAAATCATTTTTGAAAATATTAAATACTTCATTTCCTCGACAGGCAGTCGTAGTTAATCATACATTTTTTTTATTTCAGATACAGAAGGCATAAGTAGTGGATGCGAGGCGAGTGGTGTACGAGAAGAGATAGCCAGAGACTATGCGGCTTTACAGTCACGTCTGCGCCGGGAGTTCTCTGATAGACGGGAGAAGATGTACGCAGGTACAAATATCTTTAATTTTTTTCTTGTAATTGGTAAATGCCATCACGGCTTCATGTTTTTTATTTGTATCACTATGTATTCTGGGTTACTTAGTGATACTAAAAAGACTGGGTACTCCGTTTGCATTGATACACTTTCGTTTATAACTTTCTGCCCAATTCTTAAGGTATTACGTGTTTAGTAGCCTCAACGCCGTGATTTGTCTCGTTACCATCAGATCGAACCCAAAACCTGTCGCGTTTCCAGAAGTGAGGTGGTGGGTACGACTGCTACTAGAGAAAATGTAATATTTAATGTTTTCATTTCCTCACCTTGTTATCGGGGCAGGGCGTGGCAATGAGTACTGTCACTCAACACATAGTGCCTCCAGAATTAAGCGGAAAGGCACAAAAATTTATTAATGAAAACGGAGTGTCTAAATATTCCCTTCTATCGCTGCTAGGGGCAGGATACTGCGTGAAATTAAAAAGAAAACAAAAAAATGTAAATGCAATAGTATAATCTTTTTTCTTTTCCTTTTTTTTTAGGTTCACGCTGTATTCCGCACGAGGCAGGGTAGGCAGAGGAACCCCGGAATCTAATATTAAGACACTCCGTTCCACTTCCGTTCCCCACTTTCCGCCGAATTTGAGGCATTGCTTGTTGAATGGCGGAACTCAACACCGCGCTTAACCTTATTACCAGAAAGAAGAAATGATACATTAAATATTTAAATTGAAAATATTAAATATTTCATTTCCTCGACCAGAATGGGAATAGAACCCAGAACCTGTCGGTTAGAGTCACACGTTTGTGCCGCTGCGCCACGAAAGGCCTCAAGTATAATTTTTAATGGTAATTACCGTTCTCAAGCAGACATTCTAGAATCATATAGCATGATGAATATAGCGTGACGTTAATAAAAGAAGATGGACGCTTAAAACACTCCTTTGCCACTTTTAACCTTATTTTAGTGACTGCTTACTTAGTGGCAGAACTCAACACCGCGCTTTATTTTGTAACCGATATCCGGAGCAACAATATGAAAATAATAAATTTCACCAAATGGGAATAGAACCTTCGTGTTACCACAACTGTGAGGTCAATGGCTTTTTTTTCAGTTTTAATCTATATACCTTCAGCATATGCTGCAAGCAGACAGGGAACTAGGAAGTTGGTGTTAAGACACTCCATTTCCGTTAAAACACTGTTGTTCAGTGGTCCAATTTTATTTTTACTTTTTCGTGTATTTGTCATCTAGCTTCAAGACCAGTAGCAACTGAGGAACAACTCTCAGCGGATTTTCACAAAAAGCTGACAGAATGGCAACGAATGAAGGGTGTAAAGCAGCCACCGCCGGTGCCCAACCGGCAGGATCTGAGCGACGATTTTCTAAAAAGATGGGGTATTTTTTAATTGTATTTTTAGAGGCCCGTACCTGAAAAGTTAAAAAGGTTTTGTTATGCGTCTATCTGCCAAGATTGCGGTGGTATAAAGTTGAAATTAATTATAACATGTCCACGATCTTACGCACAGAAAAAAAATAAACTTCTAAATCAACGCAATCAAAAGATACAAGCACTAATGATTGCCTTTTCTATGAAATTCGTCTTCTTATTAAAACCTTTAGAGTATATAATTATAATTCTTATTGATTATGAAATTTCCACAGAAGTTACAGTACTAATAAATGAGTTACAGATAACTATTACGAATGGTGATTGTAGTACTTAAGTTTGTCAACTTTTGACTTACAAATACATCTCGTTGACCCACAATCATAAAATTGGTACAGAATCGCGAATCCAGCTTGCACTTAACCAGTTTTTTATCAATACCAAGGGAATTTGCAGATAATTATATATTCTTTGCTTTCAGTTTTATATATTTATTATTCTTTAAACATTTAAAAATGTTTTCTAAATAAATATTTTTCGTTTCGAAGTATGCAACCACGCAACACTTTAAATATTATACTCAGTTTCACGCTGTATACCGCACATGACAGGGTAGGCAGAGGGAACATGGGAACCTAGTGTCAAGACACACCGCTCCTCTTCCGTTCCTCTTCTGTTCCCCACTTTCCGCCGAATTTGAGGCATGGCGTTTTGAGTGGTGGAATTCAACGCCGCGTTTTGCTTTTTACCAGAGAGAAGAAATGAAAACATTAAATAAGTAAATTGAAAATATTTAATATTTTATGTCCTCGAGTTGGGATCGAACTCACAACCTGTCGGTTACAGTCACACACTTGTGCCACTGCGCCACGACAGGCCTCTGTCTGTCTCTGTAAAAAAAAAAAAAATTAATACTATCTTCTTAAAGATGCATGGAAAAGAATGAAAGAAACGAATTCGGTACCAGCGTGGGAGGAAGAAGCTAAACCTGACGAGGTGTTAGTACAGACCTCCACGGGACTTTTTAAATTTCAAGGTATTTAAAAAAAATCACATTTTTTAAAATTTATCAACGTCAGCCAACATTTGACTTTGTGTTAAGACACTCTGTTTCTAATTTTTCTCCAAATTCTTTACTGCCTTGATTCGTCTAAAGAAGCGGGGAAATTAATATTAATCATAATCAACCATTCGGGATAAACATGACACCCACAGCCGTCACTTTTACAGTCAAACTCTGTTTCATTACGGCACGATTGTCTAGAATTCAAAATATTTATTATGATAGAAAATTACAAGCTCAATTTTTTGAACGTCAAACAATTTACCACCGGTTCACTAAAGTTACTGCCTCAGACCTGGGAAGAACCGGCGAAAGAAACTCAGCGGGACATATCTTTTTTTCAACCAAAGTTTTACATCATATAATCAATTGTGACAATGATACATTTGAAATAGCCTGGAGCGAGCATTTTATTCCCAAGGCGTGTTATCATTTATGAAATCGTTAATTTGGTAATAACCTTTAACACACAAACGTCTTTTCACAACTTTTTTAAATTGCGAAATAGAAAATTCTCGGACGTTTTCTGGGATCCTATTGAAAAAGCGTACACCCTACCGTCCCATAAAAGAATTAGGAAATCGATGCAATCGAGTTATAGGTGCACAAAGTTTAAACTTATTTCTAGTATTAATATTATGTATGTCCCTGATTTTTCTAAATTCATTAATATTTTTCTTGACAAACATAATATTTTCAAAAATGTATTGCGATGCAACGGTCATTATATTAATTTCTTTAAATTTTTCCCTTACTGAATCGCTATCAGGTTCACGCTATGTTCCATACATGGTAGGGTAGGCAGAGGGAACTTGGGAACCTAGTATTAAGACACTCTATTCCACTTCCATTCCCCACTTTCCGCCGAATTTGGGGCATTGCGTGTTGAGTGGCGGAACTCAACACCGCGCTTTGCCTTGTTGCCAAAACGAAGAAATGAAATCGCTAAATATTTAAACAGAAAATATTAAATATTTAATTAGCTCGAGTGGGGATCAAACCCACAACATGTCGTTTCAAGTCACACGCTTAAGCCACTGCACCACGACAGCCTTCCAATCACTATCTAATATTTATTTTATTATTTTTAAATTCTACGCTGTGTTCCGCACATTGTAACCCTTCTTGGGAACCTTGGGAATGTTAAGATACCAAACTTTTAATGGAAAATTAAAATGTGTTAGAAAACAAAAATTAAAGTTGATAATTCCTAGATTTTTAATTATGACTTTACCAAAGGTTTGGGACGGTTGGCCCCTTTAGATAAGTCATAATTATCTACAGTTGAAGCTGGTTTGTCCATAAAATAAAACTCTAGACCTTTCTACAGCCACGACCCTTGGCGCCCCAAGCGCTTCAGTAGGGTACACATTTACCGACGATATCCTTCAGGCAGCAACGAAGCGCTTGCGATTTTAAAGGAGCAGAGACATCCCTCCTCATCTCAGTTGCTATAAAAGCCAGTACAAACTAACAGCATTATCCTTAACTTCGATAACAATAAGCTTAGTGTATAAAATTTAATCTTACCATTGTTATGTACCTAACCATTGTTTAAGAACGGAGAAAATAGTGATCCAAGCAATTTATTATTAATTATCTGTGTATTAGAATAGACACGCACAGTATCGTTTTACTAGATGCAGATCTACAACAGTTGCAAAGTGCGGTACAGAACAGATTTGTTTAACACTAGATTCCCGAATACATATAAAAACAAAATATTACTTTACAGGTATATCACGATCATTTACCCGCAAACTCCACGAGTGGGAAAAATCCCGTGGTATAGCACCCGAAGCATCCACATCAGCATTGCTAAGAGCAGCGCGAGCAAAAGTGAAGTTACCCACCACGCCGTTAACAAGAACGCAGTCTGATGGTAGTGTGGCACCGTCGGCCGGCTCTGGACGAGTACACGCTTCAAGTCTGAGTGTTAATGATGCTGATGATTTCGATTCGGAATATGAAAGGGAACATTCTGTGAGTTATTTTACTGTGATTTGTATATGTAATATTTTTCATTTTTAAAGTAACTGAACAAGGGGATACTAGATACCAGACCCTAGATAAGGACATTCAAAGTTTAGGAGCACAAGAGGGTTAATATTTTTATTTCGCCGCACTGGTAACACAACTCAATTCACAATGTCTTCGCAATTCAGACCTGAAGTATCTTCAACCAAACGGAGTGTCTTAACACTGGATTCCTCAAAAATATATAAACTTACTATATATAGACAGCCCATACTCTTTTACTCTGTGATAATATTAAATATTTTCAGCTTGACGGTGCAGATGAGTGTGACAACACAAATCCTCGAGAAGCAGTTCTAGTAGAAGTAGAAGCTGAAGAGATATGTACAGCCGCGCCTCTGATGGCCGTCTCTCCACGACATACTCCACAAAAACCAATATATACTTATGGACAGGCTGAAGCTCGACATTTATGTGAAACTAGTTCCACAGTAACTGGAACTGCCGTGCTACAGAATAATGGGGCCGGTGAGATAATGTATATATACAATATAAAGTTTTCTATATATTTTGAAATCTTTACAGGCTTTCGTGGCACAGAAGCATAAACAAGTGATTGTGAATGTGACGATTGTGCACTTAATTGTCTATCGGGACAATGTAATATATAATCTTTTAGTTTCCCTCGCTCTGGTAACGATTAAGTTCTGTCACTTAAGTCGCAAGTGTTAAAACTTCGGAGAAAAGAGAATTAGGCGGAAACTTGAAAGCGATTTCCGTTTTCAATAAATTCTAATAAGATTGGATTTAACACTAGGATTTCCTTTGCCTGTATGTGCTGCAAATTTATATGATTATATTTATTCAAAAATGCATTAATATTTTAAGTTTTCTATTTCTTATGTAAATAATACTTATAGTTAGATTGTCCACAGTTGTACTTTCAGATACACACAACATAAAATCTAAGGAGCACACTACGATGAAAACTAAATCTTCACGCGAACAGGTAGCATGCGTTTAGTTTTTAAATTACTCTTAAAAATATATAATTAAAATTATTGACAAAAACTTTCAGCTCACACAAGAAAGGAGTCGAATGAAAATCGTGAGACAACATAGTATTGAAGAAGATGCAAAATTCATAAGAAAAACAATTGAAGAAATCGAGAGAAGCTCCAATCGCTTTAAGGAACATAAAATAGACTTTCAATATGAAGACAGTTTTATGATAAGCAAAATCCTTCCTCTAGTTCTAGTGTTAAAAATTTGAAGCAATTCGACAATTTTAAAGAAACTAAAAACGGTAGCGACGAAGCAAATGACTCTAAAAGAAAAGAATTAGATAAGAATAATTGTAAAAAGAAGTCTAAATCCCGTGCTAGACTGGAAAGAGAACAATCGAAGCCATCAGAAAGTGATAGTGAACCAGAAGTAGATACTGTGACTGTGGAAATTCCTAGACGAAGGAAAAGACCTAGAAGACCATCAGAAAAGCCAAGGACTCCGCCACTGCATTCAGATTCTGATGAAGAAGTAAGATGTTTTTTTTAATAATTAAAATTATTAGCGTTTTTACTTGATTATTTACCCGGTTGTTTTTATTTTCATTTTGTTTTATTTATTTTTTACTTATGTATGATAGTATTTTATTTAAATATTATTTTGATAACATTCCATAAAGTTGAATAATAGTTTAGGGTTTACTCAGGGAAATGATTGTACGAAAAAAATATCTATCCTATTCTGATAAACAAAAAGATTAGATAAATATCACTAAAAATGGATAAACATCGGATTTGCTCAGCGCACAGTAGAAAAAAATCGCAAAAAATATTTCTTATTCCAAAATTTCCCCCGATTTAGTTCAAATTTAGTTCAATAAAATATAAAAGCAATAAATAAACATACTTTATTTCAATTAATTCCAGGTATTTGTATTAAAATTGAAGGCACCTGAGAAACGTGACGTATCTCCCGAAGTTATCGTAAAAACAACGAGGAAAATATTTTCACCGGTCGTTAGAAGCGGTGAATCTGTTCCAAGAGCAGTGATACCAGTGGATGTTGAAGATTTAGATGAGGTAAGGCCAAAACCGAGTCGCAAATCTGACATGAAAACTGAGGATAGTAATAAGAAGAAAGATTTTCATAAGAAATCCGATAGTAAATCCAAGGACTCTGCGGATTTGCAAGATGATGAACAAAAACATAGAAGTAGGCCTCCCCTTCCATCATCACCTTCATCCCAAAGAAAGCCGCCGGCTAAAGAAACAGCACCGTCTATTAGGATAATGATACAACGATATAATAAGAAAATAAATGAAGAAGGTAATGTTTTCAGAGTATTTATTTTTCATTTAATATATAAAATTAGATTGTCTGTCTGCAAAATCAAATAACATTAAGATAACGCTTTCGATACGTAAACAAAAAAACGGATGTAAAAACCGTTAAAAATTTTACGTCGTAGTAAACTAACGAACAACCAGTCACGTTTACAGTCACAAGTTTGTGCCGTTGTGCCGAGATAGGCCTCAAATATAACTTATATACTTTATATATCTTATATACCTTATATACGTTCAAATTATCACGCATAATGTATTTTTGTTTCCGCTATAACAAACAACTATCAAAAAAATAATAAAATAAACAATTATTTGGGCTCCCATGCAATAAATGTGCTTGTTGCTTATAAATATTACAAACGATTTACTCTCTCACTCAGCTTCACGCTGAATCCGGCACATGGTAGGGTAGGCGGAGGGAACTTAGGAACCTAGTGTTAAGACACTCCGTTCCACTTTCGTATCCCACTTTCCGCCGAATTAGGAAATTACGTGTTGAGTGGCGGAACTTAACGTCGCGTTTTGCCTTGTACCAGAGCGAAGAAATGAAAACAATTATTTCAATTGAATATATTAAATATGTTATTTCCTCGAGTGGGGAACGAACCCAGAACTCAATTATGATATAGATTTACATAAAAATATTTTTTTTGATTACTTTACTTAATAAAAACGTTACATTTTTTTCTAATTAGGGCCTCCATCAGGCGCTAGCAGTGGCACAACGTCTCCGGCATGGCGATCTCCCAAATCTGAGAGACGGCGACCTCCTGATATGCCCATGGGTGTTAATATAAGGTAACAAAACATTTTTCCATCTTCCAACATAAAAAGTGTAAAATTTCTTTACTCAGCTGTTTGCTTGAATTTTGGACATTCTGTTTTAAAAGACGGTACTTTATCCATCCGAGTAGGAAAACGATAATATAATTATTAAACTTAGAGGAATCTAACTTACACACAACGCATTTAAAATCACACTGTCTCACGAGCCACGGGCCACGAGGGCTTCTAACTGAGAAATTAAGAAAAACAATAGTTACAATTAACATAACTTACATGTAAATCTTTATTTACTTTCTTTATAACATAGCCCCCATCCTTTTCTAAACGTAAATAATTAACTATAGTAATTATATAAATATATTATTTAACTTAATATGTAATTATTTATATATATTAAAACCATCTCTATTTCAATTACAGAAACAACCCATTCCTAGAAAGAGAAGTACAGAAATCAGCAAGTGCCTCACAATTATCAAGACGAGAGCAATCAGCTGAAAAAACTCTTACAACTTTAACAGAAATACACGACGGTGTACTCAAATCTCACAGTGCTAATGCATTACATCCAAAAGATCATCGGAAAGACCAGTCAAAAGAACAAGAAGACCAAGAGAAAAAAAATACAACTTCTATTAAAATTTCAACGAAAATAGAAGATAGTCAAGAAACCATTCAAAATTCTACAGCAAGTACTGATACTATAGTGCCAGTGAAAGAGGAAAATATTGGAATTAAAAAAACTGAACAAGATTTCCCTGTGCCAATGTTAAGGCAACAATCAGAAGTGATTATACCGACTCTATCACGTTTCATGGCTGAAAATCCTGGTTACTTTGAAAGATCGTTATCAGCTGTGGAGTCTGGTCCATCAAGAGAGAATGAGGCTACTGCCAAGCTGTCGGAGAGAGCAGAGAGAATAAGAGCTGCGAGAGAGAAGTTTTTAACGTCTACTCCTTCTATGAGACGGGAGGGCACCAGTTCTGCTAGTGATCTGAGACCAGGAGATAGGTGAGTAGAAATTTTCAAGATAATTTGGTCAGAAAAAATTGTAAAAATATATATCACTATTATATATTTTTACTTTTTTCTAAAGATTTATTCCAAACTTTAGAAAGAAAAAACTAAATTTAAAAAGCGTATAAAAATTTTGGACAACTTTGACGGTTTCCAAGAACGCAGGAGAATTTGAACCCGCGCCGGGTGCAAATCCTGCTGCGTTCAAAATTTTTATATGCTTGTTAAATTTAAATTTAGTAAATTTTCTTATAGAGAATTAGTGTTGTTCTTTTATTTCAAATAGTATTTTGGGACAACTAGCTGGATTTAATAGGAGACTATAATTATGTCAAAGATGATTTCTATCAAGTGTTTTTATTTTAATTTTTTCAAGTACATCCAAAAAGTGATTTATTCATTTTATTAAACAATATTGAATAACATGTATTACTTACATATGTAAATCGCACTTTGCAATGTAGGTACATATATTAAGATAGAAATAATTAACAAAACTCTAGAAAACTATAATTAATTGAAAAGCTATTTCATTAAATATCGAAATAATTTAACAATTTTATTAAAAAAATATATCACATACTGAGACATGTCGAGGGGCAGAGGCACAAGCGTACATCTGACATGGATATGGATCGATCCGAATTCGAGAAAATGAAACCCCATATATTTTAATTTCTTTAATTTGATAATGTCTTTGATTTTCGCGATTGTAACACATTTTAAATGAAACACTTTTAAACGAACGAGTGGTGTGCAGGGGATTTTAAAAAAATTAAAATCCTCAGCACACCACACTAGAGGACCAGATACAGTTAGCTCATTCTGCAAGAATCCAGGGCAGTACGCGAGGCAATTAAGAAATCATTGGCGGTAGTTTGATATAATAATTATATCAACTGACAGACAAATGCCACCTCAGTCTACCCGTGACCACGGACTACTGTAAAGTGTACGAAACGTCGGGTTTCCCAAAAATGTTTACCATTCAATATACGCGATTAATCCGTTTAAAAATGTTTCATTTAAAACTCTTTAATTTGAAACTGAGGCAAAGCCTGCTGAGGCAAAAACTAAGGCAGTGCAACAAAAAAGGAAAAGGAGAGTGTCTGTACGAGAACAGATTCTCTAGGCTAATAAATACGTTCCTAGATTGTATATGTATATTAAAAAAGCCATTTTATCATCAGATCGAGTCGTATAAGCTGCGAGAGTGACGCCACGGAGAGTCAGGTCCCTCCTGAAGCATCATTAGGACGTAGCATGTCCACCGGCATGGTCAATGTAGAAAGAGACGCATGGCAGAGAGTTGCTGAAGGTAAGTTACTTAGGAAATGTTGATAACTACACATTCACATATTCAGTTTAGCGCTATATGCCTCAGCTGCACGCTGCATAACCAGCCAGAGAAAACTTAAAAACCTAGTGTTAAGACACTCCATTCCATTTCCCACTTTCTGCTTATGTTTTTGGCATTTCGTGTTGAATTGCAGAACTCAATAATTATTATTAATCTAGATTTAGTTTACTAAGTGTTCCTAAGTGTGGAAGAACACTTTAAAAATAATAAAAATAGATTTAGTTTTCTTTAAGCCAGTATTCGCCAATAATGTGTTATTGTTTATTTTTTTAGCTGTACACTGACTGTATCCATCACAAACCACGGTAGACAGAGGAAACCTGGAAACTAGTGTCAAAACACTCTTCTCCACTTTCTACTGAATTTTTCGCCCACTTCTCGATGCATTGCGTGTTGAGTGACAACTCAACTCCGCCGTTTGCTTCGTTGCTGGGATATGAAACGAAAATATTAAATATATCAATTCCTGGAGTGACGATCGAACCCTCACCACTTATGATACTGCGCTACGACGGCATTTGCTATTTCTAATTTTGCATTTTTTTTAAAATAATATATAAATAATCAATTGTTGGTTATTGTATTCTTATATCTTCACCCTGATAACAAGGCAAGTATCTAAAATTCGACGAAAGGTTGCGAACGGAATGGACTGTGTTTGCACTAGATACGCAACTTCCCTCTGCCTACCCGGTTACGTGAGGGATACAACAATGAAGAAGAAAAGAGTGTTTATTTACATTATTTTTATTTCCCAAACGTTATTTACCAAAGAGCAGTGACATTTTGAAGATCAAATCGTATATTTTGCCACAATTTGAATTATCAAATATAATGTGCATGCGGCCTGTCGTGGCGAAGTGGCATAAGCGTGTGACAGTAACCGACAGTTACTGGGTTCGATGCCCACTCGAGGAAATGAAATATTTAATAATTTCAATTTAAATAATTAATGTTTTCATTTCTTCGCTCTGGTACAAGGCAAAATACGGCGTTGAGTTCCGC
>CM032387.1:15939816-16113420 GCA_019049475.1 Eueides isabella | reverse complement strand
TCTGTGACATTTAGCTTTTAAAAATATTAATTTTGAATACATGTATATATATTTACATATTACATTATATTTTATTGGCATAATAAATTAGTACTGTTTCATGTGTCCTTGGACATAAACAACTGGTAAGTAGGATAGTCCAATGGACACAACAAGTGCAGGTTCAGTCCTGCTACGCTTACATATTTATGTTTTAGTGAAGTAAAATGAATGTTTAGTTTAGTATCGAGCTGGTCTGAAGACAGATTGGAAATATTGCTGATTGAGCCTTGGACTGTCTTAAAGATCCTTTATTTATTTTATGGATAAGACAAACGAGCGTACGGGTCACATGATGGTAAGTGATCACCGCCGCCCACGACCCCGTGTAGCACCAGAGAAGCTACAGGTGCGTTGCCGGCCTTTAAGGTGGATGGATACCGGGGCCCGGCATTACCCAATGCGAAACGCAGTGACCGAAGCCACTACATAACGCCGGTTTTAAATGCCGGGGGTGGTAACTATCCGGTCGAGTCTTCCCATGCGTGTTGTCATTGCTGACAACGTGACTCTCCCACACGTACTTTAGTTGCCTCTTACGATACCATCAGTACCAGGGTGTCTAACATACTGAAAAGAGAGATACGTCAAAATTACATATAAGTGGATTTCATAATTACTTATGGCACTGTAGCGTCCTGAACGATTGTAGCGATTTACGAGTAAGTGCGGTGCGGTTATAGAGGTCTGTTGTAGCGCAGCGGCACAAACGTGTGACTGTAACCGATAGGTGTGTGTTCGATCCCCAGTCGAAGAAATGGAATATTTAATATTTTCAATTTAAATATTTAATGTTTTTATTTCTTCGCTCTGGTACAAACCGAAACGGGCAGTTGACCACTCAACACGCAATGCCTCAAATTCGGCGGAAAGTGGGCAACAGAAGTGGAACAGAGTGTCTTAACGCTAGGTTCCCAAGTACCCTCTGCCTACCCTGCCATGTGCGTGATACAGCGTGAAGTTGAGTGAGTCAGTAAGCCATTACGATACACATATACGAGCTACATACGATTTGCCAGTTATTACCAGAGTGAGGAAATAAGACAAAAATATTTCATTCCCCCGAGTGTAAATCCAATCCCATTTTTTTTATATTAATTTTTGCAGAATATTATTTATTTATAGCACAAGGTATAATAAAAATCATAAATCTAAAATAGTTTGAATCTTAAGCAGCTCAGAAATTATAAAAATATTGTTTTTTTTTTCATTATTTTTTTATATCTATTTTAACTATGTATGAGAGACAGACAGTCTGTCTGTCTACGGCCTTCATCGTAGCTCCTGAAAAAACTAAAAAAAAATATCAATTTGAGTACAGTGCTCTATATTCGAAATCTTTGCTTATCGAGCTTAGCTAGAGGCCTACGATTTAAGATAGTGGCGGAATTCAACGTCGCGCTTTTGCCTTGTAACCAGAGCGAAAAAATGACCACGAGAGACATTTAAATTGAATATATTAAATAGTTTCCCGTGTGGGAATCAAACCCACAAACTGTCGGTTACAGTCACACACTTTTTTTTATGGGAGACATGGTAAACGAGCGTACGGGTCTTCTCATGGTAAGTGACCACCGTCGCCAACGGCCCCGTGTAACTCCAGAGTAGCTACAGGAGCGTTGCTGTCTTTTAAGGTGGATAGGCACCGGGGTCCGGCATTACCCAATGCGAAACGCAGTTGCCAAAGCCACTACTTAACGCCGGTCTTAATGCCGGGGGTGGTAACAATCCGGTCGAGTCTGCCCATGCGTGTTGCCATTACTGGCAACGTGACTCTACCATACACACTTTAGTTGCCTCTTACGACACCATCAGTACCAGGGTGATCCTATTCTAAGCCAGGATCACACGGCATGAACACTTGTGCCGCTGCACCACGACAGGCCTCTAATCACGCTTTAACAAAAACCAACAAGATGCCTAAATTGTAGAGTATGTAAGTAGTATGCCGTGTGATTCCGGCTGAGAATAGGATCACCCGGTGGTACTGATGGTGTCGTAAGAGGCGACCAAAGTACGTGTGGGAGAGTCACGTTGTCAGCAAGGGCAACACGCATGGGCAGACTCGACCGGATCATTACCACCCCTGGCATTTAAAACCGGCGTTAAGTAGTGGCTTCGGCCACTGCGTTTCGCAAAAAAAACATATACTAGTAACTTGAAAACTTGGAAACATTTAAACTTTTGGCATGTTGACTGGAGGAACTTGTTACCAGAGCAAAAAAATTAAAAAAATAAATATTACCTTACGCTCGAAATAAAAGTCGTGAAAATCGGTGTCATAATCGTCGGCGTTTTCAGTATAACGTGGACTAAACGTGACAAAAACCACGCAAAACTGCACAAATAAGTAGTGTTTCTTTACGGGCGTTACATAATCGTTGATAATAATCTTTTGTATATTAAATTACACATTAAAGTCAAATATATTAGATTTATAAATCAGGTATACAAGATGTACGGCAGGACACTAATGGATATGTTTATATTCATTAGAGTATGCGTTCGTTATCAAATTTTGCTTACACTTCCTAGTGTTCGATTGAACTAAAATTTGGCATTTATCTTTATTATTTGTGACTACACAATAATATGAATTTAGTTTTGTACTCTAGTACTCTACTCAGCTTCACGCTGTATCCCGCACACGGTAGTGTAGGCAGAGGGAACTCGGGAACCTAGTATTAAGACACTCCTTTCCAATTCCGTTCCCCACTTTCCGCCGAATTTTTTTTGTTATCAAACTAATAGGGCTGCCGTAACAGAAACTTCACCCAATGTAGAACACTTTTCTAGTAGAATGAGGAAATGAACATATTTTGAATAAGTACATATCCATTAGTGTAATTAAAAAATGAACATGTGATATTTTTGGGTTATGTCACTTAATTACCGAGTTCCTATGGGAGTGTTCAAACATTTTACAGTAGTCCGTGGTCAAGGGTAGACAAAGGTAGTCGTCTGTCATTTGTAAAGTTAAATAAAGTGGTGTTTTATACTCGGGTATCCAAAAATGTATTAAAATCTGTTTAAAATCATTTTGAAATGTGTATCGTTCGCGAAAATCAAAGATATTATTATAGTACTCTCTCAGCTTCACGCTGTATCCCGCACGTAGCAGGGTAGGCAGAGGAAACTTGGTAACCTAGTGTAAAATCACTCCATTCCACTTCCGTTCCCCATTTTCCGCCGAATTTAAGGAATTGTGTGTTGAGTGGCGTAACTCAACGCCACGTTTTGCCTTGTACCTAAGCGAAGAAATGAAAACATTAAATATTAATATTGAAAATATTTCACTTCCTCGACTGGGGATCGAACCCAGATCCTGTCGGTTACAGTCACACTCTTGTGCCGTGTGTGTTGAATCATTATAAAACTGTGCAATTTCAGATACGAGTAGGTAACATACGGCAACATCGATCTGGTCTGATGATGGAAGTAGAAGATGCTTTTGGAATCTTGAATTGTTTACAAGATCTATGATCTAAGGTATCTTGTTCAATGTTGGTTCTTGATCCAGCGCGAATCTGTATAAATATTGCTTAAAGGTTTTATCTGTAGCACCGTAGCTCATGGATAAATGTACTGAAAGCTACAAGCATTTTGCCCATTTGAACTAATGATTTTTGAATAGTTTTTTTTTTTATTTAAAATTTTGTATACTGGTTTCTATATAAGGAATCTTAAGAAGATTCCTTTTAAAGTGCTGTTTCTTGAAGTAATTTATCTGTGCTCTTATTTCCGGAGATTCTTGTATGTGTTTGGTCTATTACAATAATATTGGATCTTCCAAACAAGAAATTATCCTATTTTTTAAGCTGCCGGAAACCCAGTGTTCAGACACTCCGTTTCCCACTCTTTGCACAATTGTCGGCGTAACGGTGTGCTTGGCATCGTAACGCCTCGGGAATTCAATTGTAGAATGCTTATCTTGTTATTAGAGCGAGGAAATGAAAATGTTAAATACTTCATTCTCCTTAATGTGAATCAAACACACAACCATAACGGCGTCTATTATTATGTAATATGTAAAATATAAATATATATAAAAAGGCCATTAGTTTTACGTAGAACTACTTATAAAGCTAGGTATAATAAATATCATAAATCCAAGCTAATTGAAAACTCAAGCATCTAGAATTGTTAATATATTTTTAAGTGAATAAAATATTATGTCATTAAAATAAATGTTTTTAAATATTTTTTTGATCTCTATTATAACTAAGCTTGACCTGTCTGTGTATCTATATGTCTATCAAATTTATGACTGAACTGATTGGACTGCAATACTTAGCTTCACGCTATATCCCTAGCGGGATAGGCAGAGCGAACGGAGCGCCAAACGCTACGGTCTCGGCATACCTCTTTCGCCTCGTCCACTGTCATCAACCTCTTCATACATGTCCTCTGGGAGGTCCTCATGCTTTTTACGTGACCTTCCTCCAGTATCGTCGATACTGTGTTTACGAAAGTCAACCAAGGTCTAAGGGAGGGAGGGGGCTCCCTCTCTTACCATTCACTTTTCCTTCATAAATCTTTTTGACCATTCTTTCTTTACTCATTCGTTTTCTTTTGGACTGCAGTGTTTTATCCAAATCTAAATCCTTGTTTCATCTTGCAAAATACTTGAAAGATCTTAAAGTGTTCATCAGATTTTCATATAACGCAATAAACAATATTTTAGATTTGAAACTTATATAGGAATATATTATATAAATGATACTATTATACATCAAAGGCCCGCTATGTACCTGTAGCTTTACAGGGGTCGTGAGCGGTGGTGATAACTTACCATTAAGTACTCGTAAGTTACTCGTAAGTTAGCTTGCCTTGTCTGTTCCTTAAAAAAAAACTGAAACAGCATAAACTATATATTTAAAAAAAATATGTAATATTAAAAAAAATCCGTTAAGTGTGAGCCGGACGCGTGAACCGAGGCTTCTGCACCACTTTCAGTAGTTTGGTAAGGTAGTTATGTTAAACTACAGTTCAAAATTACCAAACTTAGGTTTCAGCCATGCAGTAAATTTTTATGAAGTGAAGTAAAATTATAAGCTTATAATAGTTATCCGGAAACCAATAGATATTTTTCTATTTAAAATATTATATATTCTAAACCTCTTGCAATATGCAATGGCTGAAATTCAGAAAGTGGAGAATGAAACTAAGTATTTAACAATAGGTTACCAAGTTCCCTCTGCCTACACTGCCATGATAGTTAAACAGTCCAGGCTCCATAATCTGATCAGTTTAATGGTATCATATGTTTGTATTGCTATGTAAGCTGCGTGTAACTAAAGGGCTATCTAGCAAAAGCATGTCAAAAAAATGTATTTAACAACTAACGGAAACGCCTGAAAGATATAAATATTTACTTATTAGTACAGTAATATATACTGTACTTAATAGTAATTTTAGTTTTTAGTAAAGTAAGTTTATTTTTATGAAACTCGTCTCAACTATTCCGTGAAGGTAAAAAAAAATCCGGTTAAGTGCAAACCGGATTCGCCCTCCGAAACTTCAGTACCAATTGCAGATTTGCATTCATTTTGTATGGAATAAACACCAAAATTAGGTCGTAATAGTTATTGTACTACAACTTCTTTGGGGAGTTTAAATATTTTATTCAATATAAGAACTTACTTTGAGGCTTGTGGTGACGCAGCGGCACAAGCGTGTGACTGTAACCGACTGGTTGTGGGTTCGATCCCCATTCGAGGAAATGAATATTTAATATTTTCAATTTAAATATTTAATGTTTTCTCTTCTTCGCTCTGGTACAAGGCAAAACGCGGCGTTGAGTTCCGCCACTCAACACACAATGCCTCAAATTTGGCGGGAAAGGGGGAACGGAAGTGGAACGGAGTGTCTTAACACTAGATTCCCAACTTCACAAATGCCTACCCTGCCGTGTGCTGGATACAGTGTGAAACTTTTTGCTGAGTGAGTGAGTAAGAACTTACTTTGTTTTTTGAACCACAAGACACCTGAGAAGAGCCGGCGCAAAAAACCTAACTCAATTCTTTTTTCAAATCAAATATTAGCATATTATTTTTTATTATTGACAATGATATATTTCAAATAGACTGGAGCGTGCATTTCATTACCAAGCCGGCGTGTCATCATTTATAAAATTATTCATATTGTAATACAATAAATAAATGGATGATACCTTTGACGCAAACGCAAACGTCATTTTGCAATATTTTTAATTGTGACTTACTAATATTATAAATGCGAAAGTTTGTACGGATGTGTGTATGTTTGTTACTCTTTCACGCAAAAACTACTGAACGGATTTTCATGAAACTTTGCAGTAATATAGCTTTGATATCAGAATAACATAATAAGTTAAAATTTATAAGGTTCTTTAACCGACATAAAAAAGGAGGTTCTTTTATGTATGTTCCCCGATTACTCGAAGATGGTTGGACCGATTTTCAAAATTCATTTTTTGTACGAAGGGGTATATTTCACAATAGGTTCCATGATAAGGAGATCAGGATCTGACTATGGAATCCTGGAAAAATCGAGGGCAACCCTCAAATTTGAAAAACACAAATGCTGACTATTATCTCATTTAATTAACCGACTGCAAAAAAGGAGGAGGTACGAGTAATCTGAAGAATACGTATGTTCCTCAGATTACTCGATGATGGGAAAACCGATTTAAAAAAATATATCATTGGAGTTACACAAAGATGTAACGATAGAAAAAGCGTTTTTTAACTAAATTAATTATATATTTTAACTTTAAAAAATGCATGTCCAAGAAATGTGGAAAGACAAATTGACTCGCTTTCGTTCAGTCATAATATTTAACTGTGCGACCCTTAAAAAATTTGTCTTATCATTTTCACTTTGGTAGAGCTGCTGATCGGAACTCAATGAAGATGTTTCTTGGTTCCGCGGACAAAGTCGCGGGTAACAGCTAGTTGTTCCATAAAGTTATTACGGACTCGATGCATTTTATAAAGATGCAGTAGTCTTAAACCATTTCTAGTTTTAATATTGTGTATATGTAGGAACTAATATATATTTTTTCAGCTTAACGCTGTATCCCGCCCGAGGCAGGGTAGGCAGAGGGAACCCGGGAACCTAGTGTTAAGACACTCCGCTTCACTTCCGTTCCCCACTTTCCGCCGAATTTGAGGCATTGCGTGTTGAGTGGCGGAAGTCAACGCCGCGCTTTGCCTTATTACCAGAACGAAGAAATGAAACATTAAATATTTAAATTGAAAATATTAAATATTTCGTTTTCTCAACTGGGGATCGAACCCAGAACCTGTCGGTTACAGTCACACGCTTGTGCCACGCCACGACAGGCCTCAATAAAATAATTGTAGTTTATTTTATAGTAAATCGTATCACTTATTAATTTCTCGATTTTAGTAATTATATCAGGAATTGCTGTATATAAATTAAATAATAACAATAATATATTGCACGGTTGCACTTTAAATATGATTACACATTTCGACATACACATACGGTACACAAGTTCAATATGCAATTAATTGAAGTCCCTGGCTGTTATTTCAATTAAGGTTACTTTAACCTATTGTTATGTGCATTTATTAGAATGTTTGTCCGTCGGTCTGACTTTACCTTCATACGGGCTAATCTTTGAAACAACTGAACCTACTTTATAGATTAAGGAAGATAGAGTATAACACGATATCATCGCACGATGTAATACTTCCTGATACATATCGTCCCAATATTTCAGCCGCAATTTCGTATTTCAGGAAAAAAACATATTTATATTATAACTAAAAATTGTCAATTTGATGCGACGATGATGATACGAGGAATTTTATACCGATGCGAATAGTTCAATAGCAACTGTAATAACTAATAACGATACACCTCAAGGTAAATAACACACATATGTCCATAAGTTGATGAAATAACTGAAATTGTTGTCGGATGTTGAGCATCCGACAACATTTAGCCGTGTGATTCCGGCTTAGAATAGGATCACCCTGGTACTGATGGTGTCGTAAGAGGCGACTAAAGTGCGTATGGTAGAGTCACGTTGCCAGTAATGGCAATACGCATGGGCAGACTCGACCGGATTGTTACCACCCCCGGCATTTAAGACCGGCGTTAAGTAGTGCTTTGGCCACTGCGTTTCGCATTAGGTAATGCCGGGCCCCCGGTGCCCTTCCAATTTAAAGGACGGCAACGCTCTTGTAGCTCCTCTGGAGTTACTCGGGGCCGTGGGCGACGGTGATCACTTACACCAGGTGACCCGTACGCTCGTTTGCCGTCTTTACCATAAAAAAAATCCACTAACAACAATCGAAGGTTCAACGTTATTTTAATTTACTTTGAAAATGCGACCTAGTGCGTCTGAGCCACTACATGCATCTTTAAGTCAACCATTTAATCGGTAATCTCAGCTGAAGTTATGCAATTTATTTCATCTGGCCTTAATTTGTCAATTAACTAAAACATATATACAGAAACATATTTTATATACAGAAATTCATTATAAATGTTATTTTTGTTTAAACCTCTGGCAATGTAATGCTTATCATGTAGTGTTTGGTTTTGAATGATTTACTATATGATTTCGATCAACCATTTTGTAAATGAAATTATCCTTGCAAAAGTTCTATCTTACGGGCTTCTCGAAATATTATGCAAGTGGATCGGTAGCTTTCTTACTGATCTCAGCATCAAAATCGTTGTCAACGATTTCAACTCCAAATACATTCACGTGAACGCTGACGTTTGCCAAGATTGCATTCTTTCCCCTACGTTGTTTCTTTTGCATATCAATGATGTATTGGAGGAATCTAACATACATCGCTATGCAGATGATAGCACAATGGATGCTGTATACTCCAGCCGCAAAAGTCAGTCTCGGTCCCAGTGTTTCAGTGTTCTAAATAATTGTTTGACTTTGTACCTGCCGCCAAATTTTCTAATCGCACAGTACGTCACAAGCAGAAACATCATCCTCACCATTTGACACGGTTTTGTAGGAACTTCCTTCTTCGCGTCACAATCAGTGAAATTACCTACATGCGGTAGTGTTTCCAGGTCGAAAGTCAACCAAAGTCAAAAAGCATGTCTACGTCCATCTAAAAGACCGGCTATGCACCTGTAGTTCTCCTGGTGTTACACGGGGTCGTGGGCGGCGGTGATCACTAACCATCAAATGCGCCTTGCACTCGTTTTTACCTTGTATTTGCCTTAGAAAAATAAGAGAAATTGTATATATATATTGATATTGTAATGGCTGTCCGATGGCGTACGATCTAATGTTATTTTGAAGAAGGAAGAAATTATGTGGATTACCAAAGCTAACCCTACTGTATCGTCAAGGCCTTTGACGAGGTCACTTAACTTATATCAGTGGAAAGTGTGGTTCACTTTACGCACTGTAACCTTGTACCCTTAAACTACACCTACACACCAGCACATGCTGTTGAAGAAGCAGATTCATTGCGAATGCTCATTGAGATTGATGAATGTTCATTCAGACGAGTCTAAATTTGACACAGGCTGGATCATAATCATAATACTCAGCTTTAGGTTTCTCAAGGAAATAATCCAAGAAAAGTTAAATAAAAAGCTCATCAACTAAGATTTTTGTTAAAGATATGAATTGAAATGAGTTACTCTTTTTACCCGACATTTAAATGACTTTTGGAGAAACAATTGCAAACTTATCAATTTGTTAGACAGTGTGCTGCTTGAGATATTTAGAGGCGTGATTTAACTACATTTATGTGTTATTTGCGAAATGTTAGTGAAATGTTAGATGAAAGAAGATTTCCTTAGTGACATATTAGTAGCGGTAGACCAATCCAATAGCCAGCGAGTATTCATGAAAAATATGGGGCTCGTGGACGACGTAATTTACAAAACTAAAATCCAAAATGATGGTAAATTGAGGTAAATGATTATAGCAGCTGTTGGCTAAATCAAAGATAGAGTTATAAGCGGGTAACATCTCGTTAATATCAGAAGTAACCGAAGCAGGTCGGAGGGTTCGCTTGCAAAATAAGTACGGGCCCGAAGTTTGAATACAATTTGTAATAATTATTTTCAATTTAAATATTTAATGTTTCATTTCTTCGCTCTGGTAATAAGGCAAAGCGCGGTGTTGAGTTCCGCCACTCAACACGCAATGCCTCAAATTCGGCGGAAAGTGGGGAACGGAAGTGGAACGGAGTGTCTTTACACTAGGTTTCCGGGTTCCCTCTGCCTACCCTGCCTCGTGCGGGATACAGCGTGAAGCTGAAAAAAAAATGTTATATGAAATTATAACATATGTTTTTGAAGGTTACGCATTGTTACGTGGCTTTTCTTTTTCACAAACTGAAATCCATAAGATTTTTTTATTTCTTTTATTTCAATTAAAACGCCATTATTTGTACAGCAAGTGTCATATATATTTTTTTGAAAACATTGAAACATCCCTTTAGACACTGCCATGTGAAGAGTACGGTACACTAACATATGTTGTATTCATGATTTCATAACCAACTATGAAATACTAAGTAATAACTAAGTAAATCAATACCTATGTAACTGAGGCCTCTGGTAGCGAAGGAGCACAAGCGTGTGACTGTAAATACTACAGGTTGTGGGTTCGATTCCTTCTCAAGTAAATGAAATATTCTCTTCGCTTTGGTAACGAAACGAAGCGCAGCATTGAGTTCCGCCACTCAACAGGCAATGGCTCCAGACTTTAGTGGTAAGTTGGGATATGGTTGTATGAGAACAGATTATATTATAACCAGGTTTCCAGGTTCCTCTGCCTGTTTTGCCATGTAAGGGATACAATATTAAGCTCAAAAACATTATATCGAAGTGAAACAGGCCAGGGTCGATATATATGTATAATATATATATATATATATATATATATATATATATATATATATATGTATATATATATATATATATATATATATATATATATATATATATATATATATATATAGATATATATATATATATATATATATATATATATATATATATATATATATATATATATATATATATATATATATATATATATATATACATATATATATATATATATATATATATATATATATATATATATATATATATATATACATATATATATATATATATATATATATATATATATATATATATATATATATATATATATATATATACTTTTTTTTTCCAGCTTCATGCTGTATCCCGCACTAGGCAGAGGCAACGGAAGTGAAACCTAGTGTTATGACACTCCGTTCCACTTCCATTCCCCATTTTCCGCCGAATTTGAGGCATTGCGTGTTGAGTGGCGGAACTCAACGCCGCGCTTTGCCTTATTACTAGAGCGAAGAAATGAAACATTAAATATTCAAATTGAAAATATTAAATATTTCATTTCCTCGACTGGGAACGAACCCAGAACCTGTCGGTTACAGTCACACTCTTGTGCCGCTGCGCCATGACAGGCCTCAATATATATACGTTTATATATATATATATATATATATATATATATATATATATATATATATATATATATATATATATATATATATATATATATACGTTTATAAAAATACGTACCTCAATGTCTTAAAAATATAATTCCAATAATTTATGTCAACTTGGCTAAAATATTGAAGCACCATTTTATTTTCTAGACCCAATTCTCAAACTCAGGTAGACTGTATTGAAGCTATAGGTCACAGAAACTAGATTTTTACATTAACAAATATTTATCTCTCATATTACCATATTTAAAAGCAATGAACCAATAAATTTGTTGTAAAACAAAAAGTATCTCAATTGACAGCATATTAAAAAGATCAACACCTGTCACGGCACAGAGACACAAGCGAGCGACTTGTAATTGTAGTTAGTATACCATTTCCTTAAAATTTACTATTAGTTTCAATTCGATCGGTTAATATTTAAGCGAAAAGTTATATAACTGTAAAGTATTTTGTTCAGTAAGACGAAGGTTTTGATATTTGAAAGAAATGAAGAAAGGACAGAATGCAAGATCAGTGTAAACGATAAGATATTAGAACAAGTGAATGAGGTAAAATATCTGAGAAGTATGTTTAGCAGAGACGGAAGATACGAAATGGATTTGGAAAGGCGTATTGCTGCCGGTAACAGAGTTAACGGGGCCTTAGCTGCATGGTTGCGACGACGAAACGTCAACATAGCTGCGCGTTTGGCCGCACACAATGCAGTATTGGTATTGACGGTGTTATACGGCAGTGAAACGTGGGTATTACAGAAGAAGAATATAGGAAAGACAAATACTCTTGGTACGGATATGCGGTGTCAGTCTAGCTGATAGTACACACAAGGGACAGATATACAGAATGGTAGGTACCAGCTTGGATGTCACAGTAAGAATGAAGAAGAAAGTGCTCAGGAAGTTTGGCCACGTCGATCGAGTGAGTAAAGAAAGAACGGCAAAAAAGTTTTATGAAGGAAGGAGAAAAGTGAGTGATGATTGAGGGGGAGATCTCTGTTGACCTTTGAAAACACAGTATCTAAGATACTGGAGGAAGGTCATGTAAAAAGCACGAGGACCCCCCGGAGGGCATGTATGAAGAGGTTGATGACAGTGGACGAGGCGTAAGAGGTATGCCGAGACCGTTGCTTTAGGCTTTCCGTTCTCTCTGCCTACCCTTCTATAGATATAACGTGAAGCTAAGTAAGAAAGGAAGAAAATATTTTATTCGACCAAATTACTACGACAGGAAATGTATAATTGTGTAAATTGAGCAGGCGAAACCGCAAACCAGCTGGTAGCTCAAAAATAAATACATCAAAAGATTTTATAAATATCACCGTAGTAAATGCTGATACAACAAAACAAGATCTGCATCAACTTTTTTAAAGGAAAAAAATAAATATTTGACATTTGTCTTATATTGAAAAAATACATAGTAATGTTGGTTTTATATTAAAACAACATTAATTAATATGTATTTTTGTTTAGACTTCCTAAAACTTCGGTTTCAAGCTTAAATTCAATACTAATTTATGAGATTAATCGAAAATGCGGGGTTAAGATCCGAAACTCTACACGTAGTCTCAAAAAATAAAGAGAAAAGGAGAATCAGATAACTTTAACACTTCGTCTACCTTGCGAGAGAACCTTTAATAAATCTAAGAATAAATATAAACATAATATTTCCTGAGTATAACAAACATTCATTTTTCAGGCACCTGGCAAGGTAAGCAAGGGAAACTTGGGAACCTAGTGTTGAGTCACTCCGCTGCCAATAATATACTCTATTTTCCCACTTTTCCCCGAATTTGTGGCATTGTATATTGCGTGGTGGGGCTGCACGCCGCACGTGCCTTGTTACCAGAAATAGATATTTTTAACATATTTCATTTATTAAATTTTAAATATAAATGTTTAATTTACAGAAATAATTGCTAAACTAATTACTAGAATGTCAAGTTTTTTATCAATAAAAAATATATTTGTCTAAATCATTTTTATTAATGTAGTATTTTATAAAGATACGAGACTAAAATTGAAGGAAGTAAATTAAAAAATAATTTTAAACAATTATCTATATGTTTCCTGTATATTGGGGACATGGGAACCTGATTTCTGGACACCTCGTTCTCTACATCATAAAATGATAAAATGTTATTTTCTCTAACTTCCTGTTTTAATTTCTTTTTTTATTATTCAAAAGACTGTATCATTGCGTATTGAGTGGCGGAAACGGAAACGGTACTTTTAGGAAAATATTTACATATAAATAAATACAAACACATTTCAAGCGTCATTTAAAGTCATAAACATATAGTGCTGTCATATAACAGCTCTAATACAACATTTATTTATTAAAACTTTATCCTCAATAAATTATGTATGGTATTTCACAAGGGGTTATTGCATGATTCGTTGCATAGTTCATGTATGTCTAATTATAAAGGTTCCGAAGGGTAAAAAGGGAACCTATATAGAATCAATTTTACCTTCCCACTGTTAGACCACTTATATAAAGATCAAGTGGAGTTTTCAAACTGAAATTAGTATAAAATATTAAAATATTGTTAAAAAAATAAGATTCAAGTCAATGTAATGAAAAAATATAAGCATTTACATATATTACGCGACAGGTTGTGGGTTTGATCCCAACTTGAGGAAATAATATACTCATTATTTTCATTTATTCGCAAAATGCGGCGTTAAGTTCCGCCGTTCAATACGCAATGCCTTAAATTCGACTGAAAGTATAAAACGGAGTATCATAACACTATGTTCCCAAGTTCCCTCTGCCTTCTCAGCCATGTTTGAAATACAGCGCGGAACTACAAAAAGACTACTAAATATCTATGTAGTATATATATCTTTTTGACGCTTGCCAATATTGTTTTACAAATATTGTAAATGAACTGAGCGGCCGCATTTGAGCAACACGTTACAACACTTTGAGAGTCAACTCTTACGAGATGAAAAATGATGGGTCATAGTAATTAATATTATAAAACTATCTTTAAATAGTTTAGAGGCCTGTCGTGGCGCAGCGGTACAAACGCGTGACTGTAACCGATAGGTTGTGGGTTCGATACCCACTCGAGGAAATGAAATATTAATGTTTACAATTTTAAATATTTAATGTTTTCATTTCTTCGCACTGGTTCAAGGCAAAACACGTTAAGTTCCGCCACTCAACACGCAATGCCTCAAATTCGGCGGAAAGTGGAGAACGGAAGTGGAACGGAGTGTCTTAACACTAGGTTCCCAAGTTCCTTCTGCCTACCCTGCCATGTGAGGGATACAGCTGTGTATCTTTAGATAGTTATTGAGATCGGCGTGGCGGAGCGTTTAACTTTATGCGATGATTACAGGTTCGATTCCTGAAATTTATATTAAGTTCGATTTTAAATAATTTCTAAAATGTTAGTGTTTCGGAAATATACGATACGATACGATAGAGTCAATACGAGCGACGGGATTCAACGCTACACAATGTCTCGTATTTGGGCGGAACAGAAATTTTCTCTGCAGCTTATACAGCTGTATGTATAATAGAGTAGTATTTACTTATATAGTTTTTTTTATGAAATTTCCATTTTCAGGCTGTGAACCCGTTGATTATGTGTTCAATTCCCAGTCAGGGTTATTTTCGTAACTTCGCTCTGGAAGAAAGACATACTGCGGCGTTCAGTCAATATACATATACTCGTGTCAATGATTTCAATGAAGATTTGAAAGTAAAATAAATAAACATAATATAATTCGCGTAAAAAAAATAATCATTTAGTTCATTCACCTATGGAGTGAGTCCAATATAAAGGCCTATCGTGGTGCAGGGGCACATACGTCAGGTTGTAAACGTGAGGTTGTGGGTTCGATCCTCAAAAACGAAAATGAAATGGTAACGGGGCAATACGCTGCGTTAAACTCCGCCAATCTGATATAAAAAAAGTGATAATAAAAAAAAAGTTATAAGGAAAATTAGTCAATCTGCAGCTGCACTGGTTGAAATCCAGTTAGAGTTTCATTATAATATAAACTTTTTACTTAATAATAAATACTTAAATTAATATGTTATTGACATTTACAGTGAGAATGAAGAAGAACGCGCTAAAGAGCGCGTTCTTCTTCATTCTCACTTTGGTTGGTTTGGGCACGTCGAGCGAATGAGCGAAGAAAGAATGACAAAAAAGATTTATGAAGGAAAAGTGAATGGTAAGAGAGGGAGGGGGAGACCTCGGTTGACCTTCGACAACACAGTATCGACGATGCTGGAGGAAGGTCACGTAAAAAGCATGAGGACCCGCCAGAGGGCATGTATGAAGAGGCTGATGACAGTGGACGAGGCGAAAGAGGTATGCCGAGACCGTAGTGTTTGGCGCTCCGTTCTCTCTGCCTACCCCGCTAGGGATGTAGCGTGAAGCTAAGTTAACCTTAGTATGCTATTTATTTATTCTTTTAAATAGACATTAACTAAATTTTACTTTTATAAATACATTTTGCGCGTGCAAATACTTTCAACAGCCGTTGTGGTTCAGTGGTACATCATTTGACTGTTAGTCTGACGATAGTGGGCTCGATGTCCACTTGGGGAATACCTACCACGAATGTATTGTTTTCATTTCTTTACCACTTACCACCAAGGGTGTATTTACCCTAGGGCCAGAAGGGCTATAGCCCGGGGCGGCAGGCCGCGAGGGGCGGCCCAGGGGCAGCCCGGGCTTCGGTTTGGACGTTTAAAAAAATACAAAAAAATATTTTAAGACATAAGCTTAGAACGCCCCTGAACCACTTTTCTACGTATAGATTTCACATCTGAAGAATTCGAAATTAAATTGAAATATGCAAGCCGCCCCTTGTCCTGAATCGGTTGAACCGTCATTTTTTTTTTCGCCTCGGTTTTCTTTTCACATTAAAAATTTTGTCCACAGAAAAATAATGTAAAATATAAAATCTATATTTTGTTTTGCGTACTTTCATCCTTTTTATTTTTTTTCTTTCGATGGGGTAGTATGCTGTTGGCCCTGCGACCTCTACAGCGCCACCGGTTTGTTGGAGGCCGAGCTGGAAGAGCTATGATCTTGAACTTGTCACCAGATTGAGCCATTCAAAGGGATACTACGAAGTTGCAAGGGCGCCTCTTGCGAGACTCGAACCTCGAACTGCGAACTTCGTTTGTAGTGGGGCCCCCCACTACAAATGAAGCTCGCAAGCCGAGCTTTGCTTCACTCGGCCCGAGCTAGGCCTACTGGGTAGGGCTGTAGATATCTTTTTGGAATTTATGTTTGGCATCCTCCCTTGGGCTGCTGTATTACTGGGACCTCGTCTCCACCGGCGGGGACGGTATGTGTATCGTGTGCGTTTGCGTTTATGTGTAGTCCTACCTACTTGTTTCACTTTATTCGGGACTGTAATGGGGTCAGCTTTATCGAATAGAACATGCGTGATCTACGGTAGACCTTACGAAATATTCCCTTAGCTACGGGGAGCGGATAACCACCAAGGTGTTCGGATGGGCTGAAGCCTTTTCAAAGTAGCTACTGGACAGTTTCCTGCAGTGCTCTTAAATGGAGTCGAGATTGATGTTTCGATGTAGATCTATGTTGCGCATGAACCAAGGAGCTCCCGTGGCAATGCGCAAGATTTTGTTTTGCATAATTTGAAAACGACGGAGGCTAGTGTGTGCGAACACTACACTGGCATATGTGAACATTGGCCTGATACAGGTGGTGTACAGGCGGATTTTATTTCTAAAGGACATTTTAAATTGCCCTGAGGAACACCGGCTCTTATAGGGCGTCTACTGGACAGGGTACCTTCGACGGAATCTGAAAGTGCGATTCGATAAGTAAGCTCGTATGATGTGCACGAGTCTATCTGGCACCCCTTAACGTATGAGCTTGAAGATCAAGCCATTATGTCAGACTTTATCGAACGCCTTTGCAACATCTAGGAAGATTGCCGCAGATAGCATTTTGTGGTTGGAATGGGAGGTCCTATGATCCAGAATATGTTCTGTGATCCTATGTACTTCTTTCATTCCTTGATGAGGCGGAAAGTTTCAGTAGCCTGGGGTGCGCAATCTTAAAATACGCCCTTGGTTACCACGCAATGTTTCAGAAATTAACTGGGGAGTGATGAGCTGACCGGTAAAAATATTGTTTTTTCTCTACCTACATGATTTAGGGTATAGAGTAAGTAATAATGACACAAGATGTGTGACACAAAGTGGATGACACGAGGTCGATGAATCAGTTGGAGGACACAAGGTGGATGACACGAGGTCGATGAATCAGTTGGATGACACGAGGTGGGTATATACAGAGTAAGAATAATGACAAAACATATTTTTTTTATAAATCAATCCTAACTGCGTTGTGACGTCGATAATCACTTCGCATTTGACATAATCATTCACTTGTCAAATTATTTTTTTTTTATTAAGAAGTGTAAGTTAAAGTTCAATGAACCAAATATTCTGAAAGGTTTATTCCCGTTATTTCCGTTACATGTTTTTCCTTTTCTTTTATTTTAAATACAAATTATATTTATTTGTAAATTTATAAGCATTTTTTTAAAACGGCATAGGTCATATGTATTGTGTAGTGTAAGTCTTACAGGAAGCTATCATGGGAGAAATGGCTTTGATTTATATCTATGTAAAATTGTAACTACATATATCATAAAATATTCGACGTTGTTCTTGACTTGACTTGACCCATACTTTTTGAAATAAAATATAAACAAAATCTTAAATGTTAAAATAGCCACTGACCAAATACTACATCATTTTGGCAAAGTTCGTATATGTTATAAGTAGCTAATTTGATTTACATATGACATAGCTAAGAATTACAACGATGTAAAAGGCTTTAAAAAGCTTTAAAGGATGTTAAAGGCTTAGAAGGTCCCAGTATTTGAATCGGCACCTCCTTGAAATTCTCTTTTCATCAGAGATGTAAACTTAAATAAGCTTGATAAATACATATGGCTTAGTAATCAGAGCGCTTGGACGGCTATAGTTAAAATATAGTCTCTCTCTCTCTCTCATACTCAGCTTTACGCTTTATCCCGCACATGGCAGGGTAGGCAGAGTTAACTTGGGAATCTAGTGTTAAGACACTCCGTTCCACTACCGTTACCCACTTTCCGCCGAATTGGAGGCATTGCGGCTCAACGCCGCGCTTCGCCTTGTTACCAAAGCGAAGAAAACATTAAATATTTGATTTGAAAATATTAAATATTTCATTTCCTATAGCGGGGATCGAAGCCACAACCTGTCGTTTGCCACGCACGCATACACGCTTGTGCCGCTGCCCACGACTGGCGCAAATAATTTATGGGTTTGAGCACTTATTAAATTTTTTTTCTTTATGTTTTATAAACAGTACTTATATCTTCTTTGAAGAATTATAGCTTCTTGTACATTATTAGTGACATCACCTTTTCATCCGTGAATTTATCAATTTTACAATAACATTGTCAATATGGATATTTTATATATTAAAATTTACTTTTTTACAATTTATTTGCAACATAAATTACAAATTACAAAACACGGCGTTGAATTCCGCCACGTAACGTGCAATGTTTTCAAAAATCAGCGGAAAATGGGTAACGGTAGCGTATTGATAGGAACTGAGTATCGCTTGGTCCCATGTACGAGGGTACAAAAAAAAAACGAAAAATACTATTCAGCAACAAATACTTAAGAAATTGCAAAAGTCGTCTGGCATCAAGTATTATGACTGGGGTCGATATCTTACGCAAATGTCAATGTTATGAAATATTAGCGACCCACACCCGGTGTCGACAGCTTCAACGTATATATTTTTTTCAGCTTCTCACTTTTTTCTATACATAGAACGGTAGGCAGAGGGCACATGGGAACCTGGTGTGTTAACACTTCGTCCCCATTAAGACACTTTAATGGGGACGTAGAAGGGCCAACGGTAACTGACTACTGCACTTTTCCCTGTTACCAAAGCCAAGAAATGAAAACTATTAAATATTTCATTTCAAACCCAGAACTTTTTGCGTCTACAGTTACACATTTCTGCCCTTTGAAATTTGAACTTATATAATAATCAAAATAAGCAAAATTTTTACAAAAATTGTAGATCTTTTTATTTCAACCTCGGACGCTGAAAGAGTATTATGAGTTTGACCTGTCTGTCTGTGTGACACTGTAGCTTTTCAATGTATGGACTGATATGAGTTGGTATATTCAAAATTCTTCTACGCTTGTTACAACTTATTTATGATGTTAGCTTTCTCTCTTACCAAACGATAATTTTACAGAATTATTTTTGGGTAACGGAAATTATTAAAGATATACCTATAGAAATGCTAACTAAACATAAATAACGATTTCGGTTCAACGTGATGAGAACGTATGATTTAGTTGTCAGTGTTTTGATGGATTCCAAAAGGCGCGGGTCCAAATCCCGTTTGTTATAAAAATGTTTATACGTTTCCTAAAAGTGTTATTCTGTCCTGAGTGTGGATTAACACTTTAAAAGTAGTAAAATATTTTATAGGTTTTTAATAGAATGGCTTTGCAATAAACATTGAGTGGCAAAACCTTGAGAAAATCTTCCTAAACAGAAGGCTAATCTGTAAAATTTGTTTACTTAATTCGAAAGAATATATGTATGTATATGTTCAAAACAATTTAAAATATTTTTTCAACTACCACTGGCAGTATATGCAGAGGGAACCCGGAGACCTAGTAGTAAAACACTCCGCGTTTCCCATCAAGACACTCCCTTTCCTCACTTTCTGCTGAATTATCGAGGAATAGCGTAATGAGTGACGGAACTCAACGCTGCGCTTTGCCTCGATACCAACACAAAAAAATTAAAATTGTTTAACTTTCCTCCGAATGATAATTGAACCCTAAACCATACCGTTTAAAGTCACATAGATATAATTTTATGTATAATTTTGACAAGTTATTTTTTTTTCTTTCACGCTTATTCCCGCCTTGTTAATTCACATAGCTGTCAGTTCACAGGTTTTTTTTTTTCAAATGAAGAAGAATTTGGAAGGAAAATGAAGAACGGAGTGTCTTAACACTTCAATATTTGTGTCTGGCTTCACGCTGTATCCTGCACTTGGTAAAACATGCAGAATTAACTTGAGAACTATTTCTAAATTCTTAAACGCTTGTTACAACTTATTTATGTTGTTGGCATCACTGTGGGGAGATTTTTACAAATTCTCTCTACGCGAAGATTGTATAGAATTATTATTTGGCCGAAGATAATTATATTTATTATTTTTTAACGTATATGGCTTAGTTGGTCAGAGAACCTGGATGGTTTCCGTGAGGCGTAGGTTAGAAACCTGCTGCGTTAATATACGTTTTTTAAACAAACAAATTCTATTTATAATATTTAGCAAAAAAACTCATATGTAGTCAATAATACGGAAATCTATTAATATTATAAAAAAAGGTCATATTTCAAACCTTTTAAAGGTCGAGGAATTAAAAAATTTGGCTCGATTATATATGACCTTAGAGATTGTTTATAAATAGCAGTCACCAGCTCACATAGCAGGGTAGGAAGAGGGAACTTTCAGGCCATTGCTTGATGAGTGACGGAATTTAACGCCGCGCAGAGTTTAAGATATGCGGACTATACGATAAGAGCTCTCCTACTTATTTACATGCCAAATTACAAGTTTCTCAAGTAAAGAACCAGTTTCTATTGACCAGTTGAATTTCGACTTGCACAAGTCAAAAAGTTTTTCAGTAGCATCATTGAATGCAAAGAAACATAGATTCTACGAGAAACACAACTTTTCATCGATAATGACATCCAAATCGTTCACGATTTTGGTAAAATTTATAGTATCTTTGTAAATAAGGTTGACGTGATCTACCAATAATAAATAATCGTCTGACATTTGCCAGGGTTAACTTCAATGTGATATTTTGCAGGCGCAACGATATTTGCTATGCATTGTCTACGGCGAGACCTGTGATGCAGATGCACAGAACTTGCTAAGATTATACTAAACTTTAATTAAAAAAGCGTTTGAACGAAGCAGGATTCGAACCCGCGCCTCTTGAAAACCCTCCAAGCGCATGAATTATATATTTTCCGTCCTAAGTATGGTATAACACTTTAAAAAATAGTAAAAATATTAAAAGTAAATGCCTCAAATCCAGGGTGAAGTTGGGGAACGGAACGAAGTATCTTAACACTAGACTTCCCAGTTATTGTTGAGCTGCTATGTTGCGGGATATAGCGCGAAGCTGAGTAAGTAAGTTTGGTGGTTGTATTTGTATAGAAAGTATCGTATTAAAATATATTTTTATGTTATGTTACTTATTTTAAAGCCCGCCTTTTGTCCACATATATTTTAATAATATGTGCAATACTCACTCACTCACTCACTCACGGCCACTTTTCGTCAAAATCTTGGAACATTGCGTGTTACATGGCATAACTCAACACCGCGCCTTGCCGCTTTTTCCCCAATTGGGAATCGAATTTGCAACCATCGCTACAGTCACATGCAGCTGTCCTTGCGCCACGACGGCCTCCATTTGAATCATTAATATATGTTAAATTTAAATATATTACTTAATTGATTTATGAAGCCTATTAAAATGATTTATGAAAGATGAAATCGAATAAAAAAAATTAAATTAATTCATTATTTTTTTTTTTCTTCACGTTTTAACAATAGTGGGATAGCCAGAGAGTATAGAGCTCTAAACTCTGCGTACCTCTTTAACCTCATCCACTGTTATGAATCATTAATATTGTGGCCTTAGCTTCTTTCTGCAGCACATGACCTAAGGCCGAGGAAACCTATGGACCTAGTTTTAAGACATATTCGTAATCATTAAGGCACGTTCATACATCAATCTCCGTTGAATTCTCCGTTGAATTGAGAGAAGCTTTGTAAAATTTTAAGTATAGTAAAGGCTTCACGCTGTAACCGCACATAGCTGAGCAAGCTGATTGCATCTGGAGATTAAAAACACTTACGTTCCCCACTTTCTAAGGAGTTGCCTCGTTACCAGAACGAAGAAGAATGGATATAAAATTATTTCATTACCACGAGTGGTAATCGAACCGACGACCATCGCGTTTACAGTTGGACGCATGTGCCGCTGCGCCACGTCGGGTCTAATAAATTGAAAATTTCAATAACCAATAGGCTCTCAAATATTTTTTTTGTAGAGTTAAGTCGTAAAGAATTTTAAGTGATTAATTATCTAGTTGTTTTTTGTTCATTTATTGTGTGGCCGAACTACGAGTATGTCCTTAGCTCGAAGTATAATTTATATAAACTACTATTTTTTATTTTAATATGTGTGTTTAAGGCCTGTCGCAGTACAGACGCACAGCTAATGACTGTAGAAGCGACGTGTTGTAGGTTCAACCCCCGCTTGAAGAAATAGAATATTTCATAATTCGCATCTTGGCTCTGGTAAGAAGGCAAATTGCGGCGTTAAGTCACGCGAGTCAACGCGCAATGTTTCTTCAAATTTGGCGAAAAGCTAAGAACGATAAAGAGTGTCTGTACGCTGGGTATATATATATATATATATATATATATATATATATATATATATATATATATACATATATATATATATATATATATATATATATATATATATATATATATATATATATATATATATTTGCATATGGCATAGGCATATATGTTGTATTGTACTAAAAATCATATATTAAATAAAAACTTCAAATTTTATTAACTATAAATTAATGATCTGTCTTAAATTCAGTTAATTTTGAATATATTACGCATAACATATTGATAATTATAAAATCGGTAAAAAAAATGTGTCCGTTTATTGAATATATTTATGGAAAAACAATGAAGGGGGGGGCTGATTGAAAAAAAATGTATATCTGTTTGTTTTTTATCAGATTCACGATGTATTTTGAACGTGCTCATCAAGGACCAGAGAGATCGGCGCCTTCGCGCTTAAGGATATTGAGTCTGCCTCGTTCTTTATCGTTGGCCTTAGATCAAGGAGGATCACCTGCCAAATTTCAGCATATTAGTAAGCTGTGGAAAAGAAACTGACTAGCATTTTCTTAGTAGCGGCGAGCGTCAAGGAAACAGCCCAGCGCTGAATTCCGCGGTTGTAACGATCGCGGGTGATGTGGTGTTCGGGAGGTCTCGCTTTCTCTATGTCGCCACTCCTGTTCAAGTTCGCCTTGAACGGGACCGTTTTCCCGTAGAGGTTGCCTGGCCTGTAGCGACGGAGCGGTAGGGACTCTCCTCAGAGTAGTGTTACTTGGAAGTGGAGCCCTAAGTGACTGGTAAACCCCATCTAAGGCTAAATATTATACTAGTATGAGTAGTGTGCTGTAGAGCTTTCGCAAATGGCAGGATAGGCATGGCATGAGCGAGACTTCAAAATCCTCTGTTCCCATTAAGACACATCCGTTCCCCACTTTCCGTCGATTGAAATATTTCGTTACCAGAGCTAGAAATTAAAATAAGACACATTTTAATTTGTTATAGTGGGGATTGAACTCACAAGCTGTCGCCTTTACAGAAACACAATTGAGCACCTGCACCACGACATTTCTCAAGCTTGTCTGTATGTACAAACACCATATATATGTACATACATACATTTCTGTTCATCACGACCAAAGTAAATAGGTATATATAGCATATAAAATACTAAATTTAATATGTATAATATCGATTATATGATGATAAAATATGATACCTATTAACAATTTTTTTTTTAAGTTAAAGGTTGTTTGTTTACAATATGTTATGTCAAAATTATCACCATAATGCCAATGACGTTGTTTCACCCGAACTCAGATTCACGTATAGCGCATATTTTAGAATGATTAACTAAAAAATGCTAATGACGTGGATGGATACATAAATATATTGAATTTATTGCTTTATTGGTATTTGAAATATTGTTTTGACGTATTTCTGTTTAAAGTTTTTTTTTTGTTTTTTGTTTCTTTGTATTTCGTACAAAGCAGGGTCGGTCAGAGGGAACTTGGGAACATAATGTTAAGAGGTAATGTTCTCATTAAGACACTGCCGTTGCCAACTTTCGGCCGAATATAATTTGAATTTAGCGTTACTATGAAAATAATAAATATTTCAGTTCCTCAAGTTATTATAAACTTGTAGTCTTTTTTTTTGAATAAGCTGACCGCAAGTTGTGTGGTCCAACTTTATGTTTTTGTAACTGTAACTTGATAATATTGAATGCGAGGGCAAAAAGTCTTCCATGCTATGCTTCATACAATGCTTTACGCCAAAAACTATGAATTTAAAATATATTGTAAAAAGAAATACAGTTGGTACTCAATTATACGGGCTTCAGTTATACGGATTCGTCATTATCCCAATTATTAATCTTGATTATTAATATTAAATATGTACGTAAATAAACATATACTTTGCTTATTTTAAAATTTGTCTCTTAATATTAATGACGTATAAGCATAATGCCTTTCATTGATTCGACATACGCACAGACTGGTTTTCTTATACATATAATACATATTCATAATAAATTCATCCTGACTAAACCGTCGCAATGAATTTTAGGATATATATATATATATATATATATATATATATATATATATATATATATATATATATATATATATATATATATATAATATACATATAGATATATATATATATATATATATATATATATATATATATATATATATATATATATATATATATATATATATATATATATATATATATATATATATATATATATATATATATATATAATATTTATTATATTTATTTCCTGGACTGGTTAATCAAGTTGTAACGAATAGCGTTAAGTTATTTAACCTAGTAAGCAATAAAAAATGAACAAAAAAAAAAATGTTAAATGATTGATGTAAAAATATCTATAACTAGTTTGTAAGTGATTAAAGATTATTTTCATAGATTATACGCATGTAAAAAAAAATTTATAATTCGTAAAATATGCAATATGTCACTTTGACAGTGACAACTTGCCAATTGACTTTTCAAACCAGATATATTTTTTTATTTTAACAATGCGTATTCCTAATGTAAATATTAATAATTTTTATAATATATATCGTATTATTTTTTGGCATCTACCACGTTGGCTTCCAATTTAATTAAAGAACATATATTATTTTATATTTTTTTTATCACTCGGAAAGTATGGGAAGGCGTAAGACACTCCGTTTTCTGCTTTCCGCTGAAATATCTTGTTTATTTTGTTGACTGGTAAGCAATGTGATACTGGCAAAGTCAATACTTTAAAGCTCTAAAAAATTAAGAAGGCAACTATAAATATGTTCCTGTTTAATTTTTCTCTGTCTTTTTTTTTACTTAATATTTTAAATTATCTGTTAAAATATTTTTGGCTCAATTTAAAAAAAAAAACCATTCAAATGCGAGTCGGACTCGCTCACTAAGGAAGGTTCTGCACAAATTTCAGGATGGGAATTTCAGACAAGTCGGCGAATCTGTTTTTTTTTTATTTTATGTATAATTTTTTTATTTTTTTTTACTGCAAGTTAGCAATAATTGTTAGTAAAAAAGATAACAAGTTAAAATTTACGTTTGTAATGATTTTTAATATGAAATACCACTAAATTTATATGTTTTAAATTTGTTTTTCTTTATTTATATTATAAATTCTTATTTGAAGCTAAATTGGAAAACTTCAAGCCCACGGTAAGTACCCTATAAGTTTTCATAACGACACAAAAAAGATGTATAAATGCTGGTGTCTTTTGATTGCGTTGATTTAGAATTATTGACTGATTTGATTTTTTCTTTGATTTTACATAATTTGAGACCACAAAGAAATCCTATAATATATATTTTTTTCTTTTGGGATACAGAACCCTAAAAACGAAATATTAAAACTTTTTAGCAATTTTTTGCTATACATATTGATACTATAAAAACTTAATAGTACCTTTTATATATATTTTTTCACATGTCCATATTTTGTGGATTATAAAAAAGGCGATATTGCAACAGATAAGTCCTCCATTTTCGGATTATTTATAATTGCTAATTGATTGAGAGCTGAGGTCATTGTAGCGTACTGGAACAGACGATGAAGACTGAAATTTATAGTTGTGGGTTCGATACCCTGTCGGCAAAATAAAAAAAAATGTGTCTAATCTGGAAATAATTGAAAATTTTCTTGATAATATATGATAATAATGGAAATATATATATATATATATATATATATATATATATATATATATATATATATATATATATATATATATATATATATATATATATATACATATATTAGTTTGGCGTTGTACTACGCACATGCTTCAGGGTGGGTGGGAAGAGGGAACCATTTAGAACTTCCGGTCTCCACTATTAGCCAAATTCTACAGGCGTCCAACGCACCGCTTTGTCTCTTTTCCAGAGCGAGTTTACAAACATATTAAAAAATAATTAACTTCTTCGAATGGAAACCGTACCCACCACCTATGATGTTTACAGTCGTACGCATTTTTTCCTATAGTTTTGTTACTCACTCTCTCTCTCTCACTCAGCGTCACGCTATATCCCTCACGTGGCAGGGTAGGCAGAGGGAACTTGGGAACCCAGTGTTAAGATACTCCGTTCCACTTCAGTTCCCCACTTTCCGCCGAATTTCAGGCATTGCGGAAACTCAACGCCGCGTTTTGCCTTGTACCAGAGCGAAGAAATGAACAAATTTCCTCGACCGGGGATCGAACCCACAATCTGTCGTTAACAGTCACACGCTTGTGCAGCTGCGCCACAACAGGTTACGATTTTATTACAAATATAGTTTTGTTCAAACGAGAGTTTTTATCACGAATACATGTGAGCTAGACTGTATAATAGATTTAAAACGACACTAAATGCGTCACTGAAAAAAAATGTTGTCCTAATATATGTCAAGTATGTTTAAAAAAGCTTACATAATTGAATATTAAATGTCAAATGTATCTAATATCTTATCTATACTTATAATAAATCTGTAACCGATCACTGTCTGTATAGATCTGGAAGATATATAAAAAATATGTTATAGTGGATATTATTAATGTAAATCTGTTTGTGTTTGTCAGTGCGTTTGTACACGCTTATCTCAGAAATAGCTAACCAGATTTTAATACGGTTTTCACTATTAAATTTTGGGCAACCTTTCTCCAACATTTAGTTTTGTTTTATTCAGATCGGTAAATAAATAAAAAAGTTAAGTCAATTTAAACAAAAAAGAATCTACAATGTTTTAAAGCATTTAAGTGGAATTTTAGTTTTCACTTTCACTGTTGATTGTTATGATCGATGTTATGACAACCATACATTTTTCGTGTTTTTGCTATTCAGTAATAAGTTAAGTATAAGAAAAGACAGAATTCAACATTAAACATTGGCAAATCAGCTTCACGCTGTATCCCGCACATGGCTGGGTAGGCAGAGGGAACTTGTGAACCTAGTGTTAAGACACTCCGTTCCACGTCCGTTTTCCCCTTTCCGCCGAATTTTTGAGGTATATCGGGTTGAGTGGCGAAACTCAACGCCGCATTTTGCCTTGTGCCAGAAGAGCAAAGAAATGAAAACATTAAATATTTAAATTTTAAATATTAAATATTTCATTTCCTCTAGTGGGGATCGAATCCACAACCCATCGGTTACAGTCACACGCTTGTGCCGCTGCGCCACGACAGACATTGTCAAATCGATTGGTTAAAACAATTTGAAACATATAGCTTCATCCTGAATCCTGCACTTGCCAGGTTAGTGTAGGCAGAGTGAACTTGGGAATCTATTGTTAGGACACTTCGTTCCGTCCCCTACTATCCACCGAATTTGACGATATGCGTGGTGAGTGTCAGATCTTAACGCCGCGCTTTGCTACGGAAAGATACGAAAATATAAAATTTTTGATTTCCTCGAATGGAGATCGAACCTACAACCTGTTGTTTTAACAGTAACGCGCTTTTGCCCTAGCGCTATGACAGGCCACGCATTAGTATACTACGTTTAGGCCAACATGTAGAACTTTTTCAAGAAATTATTGTAATATGTAGAAAAATTGTATATCGATAATGATATTTCTTCCTTCTAAAGGAAATTATAATCTTAACCGTCACTTCCTCATTCTACAAATAAAAAAAGTATGATGTATTATACTATTGAACTAGGAAGGACTTGAAATGCCTCTACCTGCGTACAAGCACATAGCGTGTGCTCAAGCACGTAGGCTCGAAAGCCGTATACTATATAGGTACTAATAACGAATTAATTGAAATAATTATTAATTTCACTTCTTCGCTTTGGTAACAAGGCAAAGCGCGATGTTGAGTTCCGCCACTCGCCACGCAAAGCTTCAAATTTAAAATTAAGTTTTGAAAAAATAAAATAAATGTATGAAAAAATATAAATTTTCCTGCATAAAAGTTTTCTAGCCTATTTACTGTAGTGGAAGCGAATTGGATCTGCCCTTCCTGTCGTTGATACAAATACGCCTCTGAAATCTCTTTCATCCGTACCAAAACTTGATTGAGAAAACAATTAACAACGACTTAAACCATCACGAAGTATCGTTCGTTGTGCACGTACCTTATCAGAAAGTAGAAGGGAGATTATATGCGAATAGCTACAATTATACATCTTAGATTCTTCTTCAAAGACATCTTGAATTAACAACTTATAAAATTACTTACTTACTTAGCTTCACTCTATATCCCTAGCGGGGTAGGCAGACAGAACAGAACGCCAAACGCTACGGTCTCGGCATACCTCTTTCACCTCGTCCACTGTCATGAACCTCTTCATACATGCCCTACGGGAGTCCTCGTGGTTTTTACGTGACCTGCCTCCAATATCGTAGTTACTGGGTTTTCAAAGGTCAACCGAGATCTCCCCCTCCGTCTCTTACCAATCACTTTTAAGTTTTTCTATGCAAGCTTATAATTTTTTTATGCTAATTGGATTATTTATACAGTCTATTGCTTACCTGAGTGGAAAGTATCAGTATAATTTCCCCATTATCGTTTGGATTCAATGGTGATGAAATGGCAAAATGATCTCTTTATTTGATCGAAGACAGTTGACACCTTTTATCTTTTTACAGTTTCAATTGAAAGGTTTATTAGAGATTGATTCAGCATGGCTTGGATGTATGGATTCGTTCATGGATTCTTATTCCAAATAGACTTTATCATGCCATCCACACTAGATACAGACTAGATACAAACTACCTAGATCTATAACTGTGATATTGTTTCGAAAGAAAAATGATGCAAAGCTTGCACCTCGGTCATGATGCACCTCTTAACAGAATTATTAGATCATTTACAAAAAAATACCGATGGTTATAATGTTGATATTTTTTTTTATTCTTTAAGTAAATTCAAGGAATCCATAAAACTGGAATTATCTTGTAAGTAATAAGTTCATTTAATTTTGTTCTGTTATTTTTTAACATGACGTTCTCTTAGAATTTGGTGTTGCTATTAATTACTGCTCAGCTTCACGGTGTATCCCCCGCACATGACACGGTAGGCAGAGGGAACTTGGGAACCTAGTGTTGAGTCATTGCGTGTCATCGCGTACTCAACATGAAAACACTAAATATTAAATTTGTAAACATTAAATATTTAATTTCCTCGAGTCGGGATCGAACCCACAATCTATCGGTTACAGTCACACGCTTGTGCCACTGCGCGACGACAGGCCTCAAATTAATTATTAAATAATTAATATATAATTCTGTTTTGTAATTTATATACATTTTAATGTAAGAATGTTATCTTGCCAAGCCAAATAAATGAGTAAATAAAAATTATGAAATCGGAAGTGCTTTAAATGATTCACATCCTCCATCAGATCAATGTTATTGTACAAAGGTAGTTATGGCTACCATAAAAAGAATCTGCTTACAAGTATGAATTATATTGTTAAAATCAACCGGAACACATCACAAGGCAAGGCGGCCATTATGTTTTAAATAAATAATTATATGTCAATTTTGATTGGACTATCTATGTGTATATTAATGGTGCGTACGATCATCACGCGTACACGTAATGGTTATAAGTTTAATTTCAATTCGGAATAATATATATATACATTGTATTATTTGCTCTTACCTTATTTAGTGAAAGACAGTGAATAACGGATATTACGCAGTATGCAGAGCTCAGTTACATTTGGGCGTGCAGGTTCCTTCGGGAATATAAGAAATCACTCACACACTCGATTAGCTTCACGCTGTATCCCGCACATGGCACGGTAGGCAGAGGGAACTTGGGAACCTAGTGTTAAGACACTCCGTTCCACTTTCGTTCCCCACTTTTCACCAAATTTGAGGCATTGCGTGTTTAGTGGCGGAACTCAACGGCGCTATAAGGAAACAACGGGAATAATTTCTTAAGTTTCCTAAAGGAACGGATTGTGGCATAACAATTTAAAAATAGTAAAAATATTTTTAATTTCTTACTTTAAACTGTTCAAAACAAGATCAGAAATAACAGACGGTTTTTCTTTATATATGCGACGGTTATAGAATCGAGGATAAGAAATATTTTATAATACTAAACTGAAATTTAAAAATCGTATAAAAATTTTGAACAAAGCAGGATTTGAACCCGCTTCTCTGGAAAACCGTTCCATTAACATTGATCTGATGGAGGATGTGAATCATTTAAAGCACTTCCGATTTTATAATTTTTATTTACTTATTTATTTGGCTTGGCAAGATGACATTCTTACATTAAAATGTATATAAATTACAAGACAGAATTATATATTAATTATTTAATAATTAATTTGAGGCCTGTCGTGGCGCAGCGGCACAAGCGTGTGACTGTAACCGATAGGTTGTGGGTTCCAAAGGCGCGGGATCCAATCCTGCTTCGTTCAAAATTTTTATACCATTTTTAGTATTTTCTGTCCTAATTGTGGAATAACACTTTAAAAAATAGTAAAAAAAAATTATAATATCATTTTCTCACCTCGGTCACAAGTCCAAGCTTAACGTTAATTTCTGCTACTCAAGACGCAATGACTCAAATACGTCAGAGAGTGAGAGACAAAAGGCGTCTTAATGGGAACAGAGAGTCCTAGCATTAGGTTCTTAGGTTCCCCTACCCCGATACGAGTAGGATATAGCGCAAAAACTACAAAAAAAATTAGTGAGTTTAAGCTTTCAAATTTTAACTCAAACTATTTGCAAGTAAAAGTACTCAGCTTTACACTGTAACCTGCACATCGCAGGGTAGGCAGAGGGAACTTAGGAACCTGTGTTAAGACACTTCGTTTCACTTCCGTGCCCCACTTTCCGCCGAATTTAAGACACCTCGCTTTGCCTTGCTACCAGAGGGAAGAAATGAAAACATGAAATATTTAATTTAAAAACATAAATATTTAATTTCTTCGAGTGGGGACTGTGTCACGACAAGCGAGTAAAAGCGATTAAAATATAAAAAATATGCCATCCTATCGCAGTATCTATCTATAATCGTGATTGAAATTACGCACATTATGAATAATATTTGTTAGCTTCATGCTGTATCCCTAGTGCGGTAGGAAGAGAGAACGGAGCGCCAAACGCTACGGTCTTTAATTTACTATAATTGCTCAATATTTCATTATCTCAAGTAAGAATTTATTTTCTCAAGTAAGAATTTACTCAATATTTTATTTCCTCAAGTAAGAATCGAACCATAAATCGTCGCACGCTTGTGCCCCTGCACCACGACTGACCCCAAAAATATTTGGTATAATTAAAATAAGGTGCGCCTCAGCATCGTGGTCGGCAACGTGAGCCAAACACCTGTTTATTTACCCTTCTTTTCTTGTTACATTGAGTTCACGTTTTTATTATAGGCACATTGTAATTATATAAAATCTAATAAACTGAATTTGATCGATTTGTCGAATTCATTGGAAAGTGGAAAACTACTTTAAATGATATTTTGATGATTATACTTTACAGCGATCAGCTCCGCCACTAAACACGAAACGCCTCAAATTCGGAAAATCGTATCTGGGGAACAAATGTGTCATAATGAAATCGGAGTAGCACTAGGTTCCCGAGTTTCCTCCGTCTACTCTGCCATATGTAGGATACAGCGTGAATCTAAAAAAACCGTTAAACCATTGTGTCAATTGATATATTTAACGTACATAACGTAAAAATAAAGTAGCTTGTTTATTTTATACTTATGACCCACTCTGATGCATTCCGGGTGTTAATGAGTTTGATTAGTATGTCTGTTTCTAGACAGTTCCTGGTCATTTATCAGAATATATTTAGTTTAAAGTATTATGTTATTTTTATTTAGCTTCACGCCTTATCCTGCACATAGCAAAGTAGACAGAGGGAACTTAGGAACCTAGTGTAAAGACACTCCGTTACCTTCCCCACCTTCTGCTGAATTGAGACATTGTGTGTTAAGTGCCCTGCGCCGTAAACATAATTTTATTTTAACGATTATTTCATATTTTAAATGAAACTTTTTAACAGGATTTATCGCGTACATTTAATACTATATACCTTGTACCTAGTACATACTTTTGGAACCTGTCGTCTCTTATTACTTAACTAACTTATATTTTTTAACTTCATCCCTCATCCATGGCGGAGTAGCCAGAGAAAATGGAGCTCCGAACGTAACAGCCACTTATAAATCTCATTTTTTTTTATGCATGCCCTTGAGGGGCACCTCCCTTGCGTCTTCCGTTAAGTTGTCTTTCTACCTTCCTCCAGTATCATCGACGTTATGTTGTCGAAGGTCAAATAACTTCTCCTTGTCTCACCTTTTTAGCCATTCTATAGTTAGAATATTATATGTAAAGAAATCAATAAATTTTTCATTCTTTCGTGTTATATAATATATGTAAATGTTTATTAGTGCAGTGTAGTCGTTAGGACTGGTTCAAGCTTGTTTTTTTTTTATAATCTGTCGTGGCACAAAGACATGTTAGTCTAAATGTAACAGGTTATGGATTTGATCCACATTCCAGGAACTTGAGACCTGCTACTATACACGCAGTGCCTTTAATTCAGAAAAAGTGGAGATCGGAACAGAGTGGTTTAGCATTAGGTTTCCAACTACCCTCTGCTTACCTTCTATGTATGGGATACAGCGTGAAGATAAAAAAAATACTGTCTTCTTTTTTCATTATAACATTTTCTATAGCGCGTCCTTAAACGAAAGTTCATTTTCTTGAATAAAACATTATAGACGAGCAATAGCCACTTTGAAGTAAAATTAAATAAGACTATCCACCAAGTTTTTATAACGTGTATGTGTTGTGTTACTCAGTGTTGTAAAAAAAAAAATAATTATATGCTATAACAAACTCACTTTATACCTTTCCAATGACGTCAATAAATATTAATGAATAATTCAACACTTGTTTATATATTTATACGAAAACATGTTTGTGTTGATGTTACATTCAATATATTATAAAATTTGTTTTAGATACAAAAAAAACATTTCACAAAATATTTGATATAATCGTTATTAGAACCAAAAAATAAAAAAAAAATACTGACTCACTCACTCAGCTTCACGCTGTATACCGCACATGGCGGCATGCCTACCTCGTGCAGCGGGAACTTGGGAACCTAGTACTAAAACACTCCGTTTCCGTCATTTCCCCACTTTCCGCCGAATTTAAGGCATTGCGTGTTGAGTGGCGGGACTCAACACCGCGTTTTGCCTTATACCAGAGTGAGAAAATAAAAATATTAAATATTTTATTTGAAAATATTAAATGTTTCGTTCCTCGAGTGGGAATGGAACCCATAACTTGTTGTTTGCAGTCACACGCTTGTGCCGCTGCACAATTAAAATATGAAACGTTTAATTTCCCCAAATGGGGATCGAACTCACAACCAGACGCGTTTACGCCACGACAGGTCGCTAAGTAGTTCCTTCTCAATTTTGTTTCATAGACAACCGATAAATAATTTACTTAAAAACTATCCTTTTTTCACAAACAAACAGTTTGAATTGTAAAAATGAATAAAAAAAGCTATGGATTGGTTGTCAGATGAATCACAATGGCTTTCAATCTTATTCTGTTTTGACTGAACAGTTCCTTGCTCTTCGACCTTATATTATGTTTAAGGAATACTACAAACGATACTATACTTTTGTAGTACTATACTTTTTTGTGTGATTCCGGCTTAGAATAGGATCACCCTGGTCCTGATGGTGTCGTAAGAGACGACTAAAGTACGTGTGGGAGTTGCCAGCAATGATAACACGTACGAGCAGACTTGACCGGATTATTACCACCCCCAGCATTTAAAACCGGCGCTAAGTAGTGTAGCTTCGGCCCCTGCGTTTCGCATTGGGTAATGCCGAGCTCCGGTGCCCATCCATCTCAAAAGCCGGCAACGCTCCTGTAATAATGTAGCTCCTCTAGAGTTACACAGGGCAGCGGGCGACGGTGATGACTTACCACCAGGCGACCTGTACGCTCGTTTGCCGTGTCTTGGAAATAAAAATAAATACTCAATATTTGTAGTATTCGGGAATTTCTTGAAATAGGGCAATGTCTTTTTGTTTAATGTCAGAACAATGTTTAAGTTTTTAAATAACTAACATGTAATGAAATATTTAACATTTTCATTTCTTCGCTGTGGTAACGAGGCAATGCGCAGCGTCGAACTCCGTCATTCAATAGGTAAAGTTTTAAATTCAGCGGTAAGCGGGGAAGGAGAGTTCACAATCGTGTATGCGGACACCCTTATGCGGACACCCTTATTTCAAACCATTACATTAACTTTACTTGAACGTTCAAGGTATTCTTCTTAGTTTGATGACATTTTTTTCAATCTTGTAGCTATAAGTATATGTTTTAAGTAGACAAAGGTGACAGGTTATATTACTTTGATGTACAGACTTCTTTTGGCACAAAAGATTATATTATATTTCTTATACAAATACCTCAAGTTGTCATCTTCCCGTGAAATACAGCTTATTTCAAGGTTGGCAGACGACAATTGATCATGAGGTAATTTAATTTTCGCCTAAATTTTGAGACATTGCAAGTTGTAACACGAAAATAAACACCGGAGTGAGTCTTAATATCAGTAAAGCAAAAAGGTTATATATTCTCCCAAGAATCGAATCCATAACTGTTGCGTTTATAACACGCAGTGCCACAGCGACTTATAGTAATCTATGCAGGAACAAAAAGTGAATTTAAATTTAGTTTTAGAAGGTCTTTACTTTTTATGCAATTGTAGGTGGCAATTACAGTCAAAATATTGTTAATAATACAAAAATATTTATTAATTAAATAAAATATATTTTTAATAGCAGCGGGGGTCGAACCATCTCGAGCATTTAATTTTTCATAACAATGACCAAATTGAGTAAGAATTTTTGTTTTTTTTTCCTTAATGTGTGTATAATATTTAAAAAATCATAAAATATATAGGAACATGCGTTGGGCGGACACGCAAGGCTTTAATGTTTTAACGAGTAGGGGTCGAACCCACAACCTGTTGTTTACAGTCACACGCTTGTGCTTCGGGACCACGACAGGCCTCAATTATAGTAAAAATATTTATTTAATAAAGATAAATCAGAACGACTGAAGCTTTTATCTAACAAACAATCGTGTGAACCGAAATATATAGTTTTTTTTTACTAAAATGTGTCTAAAATTCTTTCTTATACCTTTATAAATATGTATACAAAGTTTCATGATAATCGGTTAAGCAATTTTAGCGTGAAAGCGTCACAAACGATTTTACATTCACATTTATATTATCAGTATGATATCAGTATATAATATGCAAGGGACTACAAAGAGGCTATTTCAAATTTAAAAACGTATAAAAATTTGAACGTTACAAGATTGGAGCCCGCGCCTCTTGGAAACCGTCCAAGCGCTCTGACCAACTAAGCGACATGTTCTTATCAAGCTACGTCGAAATTCTTTTTTCGAGTGTTCTTCTCTCTCGACCCCCTAGGGGGGAGAGGGGTGACGGCATCAAGGCTAGAGCCCTCTTGCCGAAGGTGTCATTCGGCGCCTATCAATATAGGCGCGGCTTTGAGGTTGGACATTTGGGGGTCCTTGTAGTTATTACCTAAATAGTGAGGTTGGGAGTCGGGGTATCAGGGAGGATGAGCCTGTGCTGACGGGGCGGTCAACCTAGCCGGGTGAGACCCTTGGTTGCCCAGAGGAGGCCCAGCTTGGATGACCAGCGGCCACTACAGCAGCTCAGGAGTCAGTCGGGGATAGGAGGTCGCCGAAATTCTTATACGCTTGGTACAACTTATATATGTTGTTAGCATTTCTAAAATTTTTAGATGTGTGAATAACACTTTAAAAACAGTGAAAATAAACAGACAATTGCCCCAAAACTACGACAAACGCAAAATACCGAATCGTAGCGCTAAATAAATACATACTTATTAAAAAAGTAATAAAAATGTATAAATAATCATTACATAAAATAAAATCAATTTTAACATTTATTTTATTTGAATAATTATTATATTTTTACCAGATATTTAATCACGTAAAACGTGACCACGTGTAACACGTGAACTTACAAACAAAAAATACTATGAAAACCGAAATGTAATTAGCTACAATTACATATATATATATATATATATATATATATATATATATATATATATATATATATATATATATATATATATATATATATATATATATATATATATATATATATATATATATATATATATATATATATATATATATATATATATATATATATATATATATATATATATATATATATATATATATATATATATATATATAGATATATATATATATATATATATATATGTAATTAGCTACAATTATATATATATATATTATTACTTTGCCTGTCTTATTTTAGGGTTCAGTACTGCAACAGGTAAAAACGGAACACTAAAAATAAAAAATACGAAAAGTGTTTATTTACAGAAATTTCAGGGAGAAAAACATGATTTGAGGCCTGTCGTGGTGCAACGATACAAGCGTGTGACTGTAAACGATAGGTTCTGCAAACGAGGCTAAATGCGGAATGAGTTCCTCTCCTAAATACACAATGCCTCAAATTTAGCAGCAAGTGGGTAAAGAGAGCGAATGGAGTGTCTTAATATTATGTTTCTAAAGTTAATGAAGCATAAGGTTAGAAAACTTCCAGTTGATCTTTAATCCTAAAATTACGGCTACTTATTATGGCTACGGAACCGTCAGTAGATGGCTCCGACTCGCGCTTTCGATTATTTATAATTCAACAAGTATATAAAATTTGTGCATTAGAACTGGTTATCGAAATATTCTCTTTACTAAAAATAGCTTTTATTATAAGAAATAGCTTGTAACTAACTAATTTGACAACAAAAAACGATAAAAACGGTTGATTTAACATGACAGTCGCATTAACAGGCTTTAATGGACAAATTGCGGCGTTGAGTTTCATGTCACAAAACATTGTATCTCGATTTCGCGAATTCAGGTTAGAAGGAGAGAACCGAGTGTCTCAACACCAAGTTCTCTCTACCAATATATACATATATGTTTATGTGTATATATACAAATAAACATATAATCCTGTCGTAGCGCAGCGGCTCAAGAGTGTGACTGTAACCGACAGGTTCTGGGTTCGATCCCCAGTCGAGGAAATGAAATATTTAATATTTTCAATTTAAATATTTAATGTTTCATTTCTTCGCTCTGATAATAAAGCAAAGCGCGGCGTTGAGTTCCGCCACTCAACACGCAATGCCTCGGCGGAAAGTGGGGAACGGAAGTGGAACGGAGTGTCATAACACTAGGTTTCACTTCCGTTCCCTCTGCCTACCCTGCCTAGTGCGGGATACAGCGTGAAGCTGAGGAAAAAAAAAGAATATATATATATATATATATATATATATATATATATATATATATATATATATATATATATATATATATATATATATATATATATATATATATATATATATATATATATATATATATATATATATATATATATATATATATATATATATATATATATATATATATATATATATATATATATATATATATATATATATATATATATATATATATATATATATATATATATATATATATATATACCCATAAAAGCATAAAAGCATAAGTAGATTTAAATTTATGTTGTAGGAAACTATCGGCGTTGAGTTCCGCTCAATAGGCTATGCCTCAAAATTCGGCGGAAAGTGGGGAACGGAAGTGGAACGGAGACTCTTAACACTAGGTTCCCAAGTTCCCTCTGCCTACCCTGCCATGTGTGGGATACAGCGTGAAGCTGAGTAGTTGTAGAAACTATCAGTATATTTTTTTTACCTCCACCCTGCATTACTAACATAGCAGGGTAGGTACAGGGAACCAAGGATCGTAATGGTAAGACAATCAATTCACAATAAAACACTGAGAGAATGGGGTAAGGAACGGAGTGTCTTAACACTACGTTCCCAAGTTACCTACCCTATCCTTACATGTGCAGGTTACAGTTTAAAGGTTTAAAAAAATGTAAAAACATCAGATATTTGGCTTCATAAAATGTATGTATGTAAATTGAAACTTGTATGAAGTTCAAGCAATTCCTAGGTTATATTTTTACTCTCTTTTTTGTCGCCATAATTTGAAAGACGCCATTTGTAGAGACATACTCGTAGATAACGTAAGGTCACGTGCTGCTTTTTGTATATCCTAAAAAGTATCCTGTCACGTTAATTAGTAAATTTATATATCTTGGATTTTTTCAACTTTGCTGGTATCTCGCATATATCAGGGTACGAAGCGGGAACCCAGCTTTAAGACACTGTGTTCCACATATTACCATATCTTAGAAGGTTAAGTTGCGAAACTCAACACCGTGATATCTCTTGACCTAAGGGAGAAAATGAAAATTGAATATCTTATATTCAAATCTTGACGAGTTTGTTGTTACTGTAGGCATGGCAGCACGATGGGTCTCATTACTGACAATTTATTTTATATTACGTCTATATTATAATATGATTATTGTAAAAAGTAAAGCGGCCTTTCGTGGCGCAGTCGCACAAGCGTGTGACTGTAACCGATAGGTTCTGAGTTCGACTCCCAGTCGAGGAAATAAAATATTTAATATTTTCAATTAAAATTTTAATGTTTCATTTCTTCGCTCTGGTAATTAGGCAAAGCGCGGCGTTGAGTTCCGCCACTGAACACGCAATGCCTCAAGTTCGGCGGAAGGTGAGGAATGGAAGTGAAACTGAATGTCTGCCTCGTGCGGGATACAGCGTGAAGCTGAGTGAGTGAGTGAGTAAAAAGTAATAAATACAGATAATTAAAATATAAATATAATACTTATTACCTTCACAGGTATTCAAGCAACTCAGATGTTATAGCCAAACACGCGACTTAGTTTTTACAGTGTCGTCGTTATTATTTCTATTGTAAGACATTGCCTGACATTAATTAGCATTATCATTATTCATTACCATTAATAATCATTAGCAAATAATAAAGTTTTATTTTCCAGACTATTTACTTAGAGGTCTGTCGTGGCGCAGCGGCACAAGCGTTTGACTGTAAGCGATAGGTTGTGGGTTCGATCCCCACTCGAGGAAATGAAATATTTAAAATTTAAATATTTAATGTTTTCATTTCGTCGCTCTGGCACAGGCCAAAGCGCAGCGTTGAATTCCGCCACTAAACACGCAATGCCTCAAATTCGGCAGAAGTTGGGGGTGTCTTAACACTAGGTTCCCAAGTTCCCTCTGCCTACCCTGCAATGGGCGGCGTGAAGATGAAAAACGATAATTTCGAGTTATATATGCGTCCTCTTATATTTTGGTTCTTCCAGAGGTAGCATCTGGTAGCATCTAGTGGTAATTTATCAAAAGTTTTTGTTAATTATTGTGACTTCACTTAGTATTTTAGTGAGTGTGTATGTGTCTTTGTAACTGGTCACATGATTTATTTTTTAACGTTATAAGTTATATCTGAAATCTGCATTAGCAGAAGCTGTCAGTGTGGTTGAATAGCTTAATTATCACCGTATCGTATTCAATGAGAAGTAGAATAGCAATATTGGGCCTTGAGCAGAATGTAGCGTCATACGACTTATATGATTTTCAAGTATTCTATGATTAATCTAGCTTTGTCATATAAAATGGATGATATATATATGATTTAAATCGAGATTATTAATTACTTTAGGTAGTTATTAATACTATAAAACTAAGCCAATATCAAATTATATATCTGACAAAACGACCTATGATTAAGAGAACATTCATCGAGGTTCCCAAGGTTCCCAAATGTCTTTAACATCTGAAAGCACAGCTCAAAGGCTGGCTTTTGATAGAGCTTATAAAAAACAATAAAATTATATAACTTTTGAAGTAAGTGATAAAGAATGCAACTGTACGCCGTTTCACGCTCATGTCAGGGCATACGAAACTTGAGAACTGAGTCTCACTCAGTTCCGTTCCCCATTTTAATTGGAAGACGTTTTTAGTATCCGGACTTGAGTTTAAGAAAAAAATAACAACTTTGAATGCGCAATTGATAGAACGGAGGACATTAAAAAGTATATATATCTAAGACTTATTCATGTAGAATTAAATATTTTTTATTACCAATAAAAAAAATAATTTAAGAATAAAATATATTTAATATATTTATTTAATATAACTAGACAAATAACCTTCACAATCAACAGGAACAAATTAATAATGAGTGCCGCAGTAACATATTTCTTTTGCATTACAAATATTTATTTTAAAAAATAATAGCTACAGGAAATGTTGAATATTGATGTTATTTAAATGTTAGATATCTAAATTTAGCGCATAACTTAAAAGTCTAGAATCTAGATGTTACTAGCAATCTTAATAATGTGGTATTCTGTACAATATCTAGATAAGGTGTGAAATGTTATTGATTGTATACTTCAGCTGTGTAATCTATGGAATACGATTATGATAAGAGCAAAAAATATTATACATATATATATATATATATATATATATATATATATATATATATATTTATATATATATATATATATATATATATATATATATATATACATATATATATATATATATATATATATATATATATATATATATATATATATATATATATATATATATATATATATATATATTAGTTAAATTTTATACAATAAAGAATATTGCCATGTGCGGTGCGGAACCTAGTGCTAAGATACTCCTTTCCACTTTCCACTTTCTGCCAAATTTGAAACATTGCGTGTTGAGTGGTGGAACTCAACGCCGCGCTTTGTTTTGTCATCTTTACCAGAGCAAAAAAATTAAAACATTAAATATTTAATTTGAAAATATTACATATTTTAGTTCCTCGAGTGGGGATCAAACAACCTATCGTTTACAGTCACACGCTTGTGCCGCTGCGCCACGACATGCCTTTTGTACATACTTACGAGTATTAATTAGGATAATAATGACGCCTCAGGTATTACATATGTTGCCAAAATGTTGTATAAAATACCTCAATTATATAAATTACCGGTAACATATACACACATCTGGTTTGGATTAACATTAACATTTTTCCTGTTACAAAAATGTTTGTCCCCGAAGTTATTTTGACTTCAGACACTGTTAATTACATTGAAATAATCTAGATAGAAATCAATAAGATTCCGGCTGTATCCCGAACACGGCAAGGTAGGCAGAGGGAACCTGGGAACTTAGTGTTAAGACACTCTGTTCCTTTTCCGTTCCTTACTTTCCGTCGAAATTGAGGCACTGCGTATTGAGTGGCGGAACTCAACGCCGCACTTTGCCCTGTGACCAGAGCAAAGAAATGAAAATATTAAATATTTAATCTCGACAGAAATGTTTATTTAATTTAACCAGTAGCTTCATATATTAGTGTATTCAACCAAGCAAACTATCATTAACAGTTAGAATCCTAATATAATTTAATATCAATTCGTATTCAATTACGGAACAATCCGCCAAGGATACAAAAGTAACAGAAAGTCTTTTTATAGTAAATATTTGAAGTGTTATTCCACACTACACTGCTCTACTATAGGAAAGAAAAATACTAAATTAAAAAAACATATAACAATTTGAACGAAGCAGGATTTGAACCCGCGCCTCTTGGAAACCATCCAAGCGCTCTGACCAACTACGCCATTCGTGAACGAATAAACAAAATAATAGAAAGTTGTAATACTGTGAGAAATATGTAAATTGCTAAAATTTTTATTTTCATTTCTTCACTTTGCGTTGAGTTCCATTCTCCACGAACACCTCCAAAATTCAGCGAAAATTGGAGAACAAAATTGGTCATAATATAATTCCTGAGACTGGTTAAAGCGAAGAAATAATACTCAGCTTCACGCTGTATCCCGCATATGGCAGGGTAGGCAAACGGAACTTGGGAACCTAGTGTTAAGACACTCCGTTCCCCACTTTCCGCTGAATTTTAAGGAAATAATACCTTATATTGTATATTTAATTTCCTCGAGCGGGAATCGAACCCTGAACCTGCCGCTTGCGCCCCTGCGTCATTAGATACATTTTGTTTGCACATATCGGAATTTTCCCATAATTAATATTGTTCGGTCTATTGATTATTATTCTAGCGGTAATGTGACAAATGTTGTGTTTATTTGATAACTTAAGCGTTTTTTTATGTAGCTTTTGTATGGATTTTTTAATTTATTTTTTTATTATAATTATTTTAGAGGTATATCGTGATGTAGGGATACAAGCCAAAATGAAAGACGACCACTGGAAAAAATTATATATTTTCAACATTTCCATTTCCTCGCTCTAGAAACGAAGCAAAACCGCTGCGTTGAGTTTTGTCTCATGACTGAAGAATTTGGCGGAGTGCCTTAACATTTGGTTCCCAGGTTCCCTTAATCTACCCTGCTGTTTTCAGTTCACGATATTCCATCCCCTGTTTTGCGATTGAATACGTTTTGTCTCTGAGCCGCGATAGTCACAAAAAATATCGTAACATTTTTAAGATGTCCACACTTTAGAAAGACAAATAAAATTTAAAAAGATATATATAAATTCAAGCAAAGAGATTGGAATGTTTCCACCACCCAGTAAATGTGCCTTATTTTTGTAGTGACTTAAGAAACGCAAAACAAAAAAAAATACGGCGTATCCATACTAAGAACAATAATTTGAATGGAGTATCTATTGATATGTTAATTATCGCAATTGATCAAATGATTATTATTTACACATAATTAAGAAAACACTAATGATGTTAACAAATAACTGTCTGTTCCTACTTCATAATAAATGACTTCATTTTCTAAAAAAAAATCAACGCGATTTTATTGATTCAGTATAATTTTCGTATGACGTTGAGTTCCAAGTGCTTATAAAATTTCTAAGTTGAAAGAGTAAGTTAAAAAACTAAGTGTTTAAAAGAGGGTGTCCCATTTTTCCTGTGCAGGATAATGCGTGAAGCTATGTTTTTTTATGAATAAGACTGAGCAAACGAGCGTACGGGTCACCTGATGGTAAGTGAACACCGCCGCCCACGGCCTTGTGTAGCACCAGACGAGCTACAGGAGCGTTGCCCGTCTTTAAGGCGGATGGGCACCGGGGCCCGGCACTACCCAATGCGAAACGCCACTACTTAACGCCGGTTTTAAATGCCAGTGGTGGTAATGGTACGGTCGAGTCTGTCCATGCGTGTTGCCATTTCTGATAACGTGACTCTCCCACACGTACTTTAGTCGCCTCTTACGACACCATCAGTACCAGGGTGATCCTATTCTAAGCCGGGATCACATGACGCAAAAAATAAAAGGGGTCAGAAATCATTAAAATTTAATAATAAAATTAATATACATACGTATCCGTAGAGCGGCAGGTTGCGGTTTTGATATCCGCTCAGGGGTATGAAATATTTAACATTTTCTTTCCTTGCTTTGAAAACAAGGTAAAGCGCAGTGTCTGCCACTCATCACTATCACCTTCTTTAAAAATTCGAAAGAAAATGAGGAACTTAATGGGAACAGGTTGTTTTTGCACTCGGTTCCCATGTTACCTCTGCCTACCCTAGTAATGATGTAACGTTCTGTCCATACATTCAATGTTAGATCATTGCTGGTATGATTATATTTAAAATACGCTGTAAATTAATCGTCTAAAAACATTATGTCTAATTCTATAGTAATCTAATACTTTCTATGTCTTTTCTACCTAAAGCAGATTATTTCAGAAAAGTTAATAAAAAGAACAGATCATATCAGTATGCAAACATTTTAAAAATCGGAAGGAAAAAGAAGAACTAAGTGTTTTAACACAAGGTTAATAGTTCGTTAACCTAAGCCGTATACCAGCTTCATGCTGGATACAGCGTGAAGCTAAAAAAAGCATTGAAAATCAAAATACATTAGAAACTTTGATACAATTTTATCTAAAACGTTGAAAAAATCTAGACTAGTTCTAGGAACGAATTATTCTGTTATATCTTCCATTTTTAGTCGATATTTAATAAAGATATAATAAATTAATTAATAATTTTCGCGAAATAATATAGTGAAGACAGATTAAATTAAGACAGCACAAGCGTGCAATTATAAACGAGAAATGTTGTGGGCTCGATATCTACTCGAAGAAGTAAAATATTTAAAAATATCATTTCTTCGTTCTGGCAACAAGGCAAACGCCACGGTGTTTAGTTCCACCACTAAATTGTAGCCACTAGTGAATATACTTGGCGATAGGTTTCCAAGATCCCTGGGCCTATGTGATCCTTGCCAAGTACGAGATACTGAAAAAAAACTACTGAAGACATCGTGGCCGGGATGCACGTGGGAGATACAGCGTCAAGGTAAAAAAAAATTGAGCTGCTTTGAACGTATAGTCTACAGATATAATAATAAATTAATAAAAAGCGAACAAAAAGAGACATTTTGCGGTTTTATTAAACTGTAAAGTATAATATATGCAATAATAAATATGTGCAATAACTCGCAGGCGTCTCCTAAATAGTTGAAAAAGAAACGAGTTATCTTTCTCAGTTCCAAATACACACATAAAAACCATAAAACATACAAAGTCATAAAAAAACTAGTATATTCAATATTTTGGGGTTCCATGTCTTAAAAAGGAAAAACCGGAACCCTTATATAATTAATTTGTTGTCTCTCCACTGTCAAGAATTTTTATTTATTTATTTATTTATTAAGATCATCCAGCAGGCTTACCATGTTTTAGATAGATAAGCAATATATTATTATGTTATAGTTAAGTATATCAATATCGCGTGAAACTATCGAGCTGGTACTTAATATTAAATAGCCAGATTTATGGTCTCTTGGAGTTAAAGCTTAGCTTTTAAGCTTTTAAGTAAAAGCTCGAGCCCTCTGAGGTCAACACGAATGAGATAGTTCTCTGACGACTTAAACAACTTTACTTGTTGTAACTTCGTACCTTATCGAAGAAGGAGGCAAGCCTGTTGTGATAGCTTGGCCAAACCATCCAACATAGCCGGTGCAAATTTTACGAATGAGGTGCAAAGAAACATACGCCTAGGATGGTCGACATTTGGGAAGCTTGGTCGTATTTTTTAATCATCTGTCTGATAAATCAGAGAAGTGAAAATTATAGGTACTTCATTAAAAATAACATTATAAACTTATATTTGTTGCACATTTCAAACAAAGTGAACGGTCCACAAACTTGAGATTGGCAATTTTATTCGCCGCCTAACCAAAACCTTTAGAGTATTGTAGGTCTTCATTTATGAAACTTGGTTAGAAGTGAACATTTACAGTATAAATGAAGGAATAAGTAGCTATTACGAACTCATAATTGTTCTTCGTTTCATACAAAATGATGGCATATGCCACTAACTTGCTAACTTAAGCACGTCCTGAATTTTGATTCGGAAATTTGTACAGAAGCCTCGGTGGGCTAGTCCTACTCGCACTTGGCCGGTTTTTTTTACTTTAATCAGCTCCAAATACTTGCGCAATAGAACTTGTCCATCCTCTAATGAATAAAATCTATGAGAACTGCGTATCCATGTTTTTTTTATTAATAATATGATGTGACACGATTGATTTTTGTTTTTCTGATTTATATTTTTTTACAGTTTAGTTGGACTGTTATTGTTGGACATCAGATGTTCCAAGTTTTTAATATATAGTTGAGAAATGCTGATCACGCTAAACAACTTTTGTTAGTCATTTCACAATTTCTTGTTGTTTATCTGGACTTTCTTGGTTGTTTGATGATCCAGATCTTTAATTTGTATATGAAAATTCTCAATTTATTACTTCTAATAGATTTGTTGGACCGCTATGATTTTACACCAGGTTTTTAGTATTTAAAATCTAATATAAACTGATTGTAATGACCAGAGTAGGATTCAGGCTATATTATGATGAGCTGTTAACAAACATACAAAAAAAAAATTAAAATATTAGCTTCATATACTAGTTATTTTAAGCCCCACTAAATTAATTCCTTTTTCAGAAATACATTCAATGTACAGATATATTTTTTAGTTTTCTTTCTTTCTTTGAAGAAAAAAAGGGTGTGGAACGTTTTTTTATCATAGTATAGATAGATTTTCATAGCATCCCATGTACCCGGCACATTAATACACTCCACTCCGTTCCCTATTTTTCGCCGAATTATAGGCATTGTGCGTTAAATAGCGGAATTCAACGCTGTTCTTTGCTCTTTTCTTTAATGGAATGTAGAAATGAAAATATTAAATAGGAGGTCTGTCGTGGCGCAGCGGCACAAGAGTGTGACTGTAACTGACAGGTTCTGGGTTCGATCCCCAGTCGAGAAAATGAAATATTTAATATTTTCAATTTAAATATTTAATGTTTCATTTCTTCGCTCTGGTAATAAGTCAAAGCGCGGCGTTGAGTTCCGCCACTCAACACGCAATGCTCAAATTCGGCGGAAAGTGGAGAACGGAAGTGGAACGGAGTGTCATAACACTAGGTTTCACTTCCGTTCCCTCTGCCTACCCTGCCAAGTGCGGGATACAGCGTGAAGCTGAAAAAAAAAAATATTTTATGTCCTCTCATTGGGATCCAACTTACAATCTGTCGCGTTTACAGCCGCAAGCTTTGGCCAATGGACCACGAGAGCTTTCAATATGGAGTATGGATAAATAATATCAGCTCATGGGAAACATAACTTTATTACTAGTTTTTTCTAGTTGTAGTTTCCTTCTGTTTCAAATGATAAAATACGAATTCAAACAATGATTGAAATTGTAATACCAAAATATATTTAACTGTATACATACGTTAGAAAAAACAGACATAATTAAGTTATAGATAACGTAATTCGAAACTAAATAATAATTATTATTTTTATTAGTTTCACGCTGTATCCCGCACGAGGCAAGGTAGGCAGATGGAACCCGGGAACCTAGTGTTAAAATATTTAAATTGAAAATATTAAATATTTCATTTCCTCGACTGGGGATCGAACCCAGAACCTGTCGGTTACAGTCACACGCTTGTGCCGCTGCGCCACGACAGGCCTCAACTGATTAATTATGTTAAATATTAACACCTACTCGTATAAATACGTGTTGTAATAACTTATATTTATGTTAATTAACATTTTTGACATTTTTTTCCTTATGTTGACTTTTTGTTCTGAATGACGATGTTTCTCAAATTTTATTGACTGTAAACAATCTACTCAGCTTCACGCTGTATCCCGCACTAGGCAGGGTAGGCAGAGGGAACGGAAGTGGAACCTAGTGTTATGACACTCCGTTCTACTTCCGTTCCCCACTTTCCGCCGAATTTGAGGCATTGCGTGTTGAGGGGCGGAACTCAACGCCGCGCTTTGCCTTATTACCAGAGCGAAGAAATGAAACATTAAATATTTTAAATTGAAAATATTAAATATTTCATTTCCTCGACTGGGGATGGAACCCAGAACCTGTCGGTTACAGTCACACTCTTGTGCCGCTGCGCCACGACAGGCCTCTACACAATCTACGTTGGTGTTAATAAGGTTGTTTATATTTTTTGACACATTTTTTATATTACAATGAGCGTGATGATCATTTTCTATATACATACAACTACCAAGAAGTCCACATAAACTGTACAATGAAATGCCTCTTACAAAATTTGTCTAGCTTGATCCGCATTCATTTGATACATGTGATGCTCAACTATGACAATCTAAATAATTATAATAAAAATACAATAAATACTAAAGAGGCCTGCAACTGCAACCAGGTTCTGGGTTCGATCCCCAGTTGAGGAAATGAAATATTTAATATTTTCAATTTAATTATTAAATGTTTCATTTCTTCGCTTTGGTACAAGGCAAAACGCGGCGTTGAGTTCCGCCACTCATCACGCAATGCCTCAAATTAGGCGGAAAATGGGGAACGGAGTGTCTTAACACTAGGTTCCAAGTTCCCTCTGCCTACCCTGCCATGTGCAGGGCACAGGGTGAACCTGAGTAGGAATCATTTCGTTCTAGAAAAGTGACACAAACGTGTTTAATTTTTTTTTGAATATCGGTGTGGAATGGAGTGTTTTACTTCTACTAATGGGTTCTCTCGGCCTATTTTGCTCTATATGCAATACAACGTAGAGTTATTTTTTAAATTTCAAAACTACTGAACCGATTATCCTAAAACTTTAGCCGTTTGATTCCGGCTTAGAATAGGATCACCCTGGTACTGATGGTGTCGTAAGAGGCGACTAAAGTGCGTGTGGTAGAGTCACGTTGCCAGTAATGGCAACACGCATGGGCAGACTCGACCGGATTGTTACCATCTCGGCATTTAAGACCGGCGTTAAGTAGTGGCTTTGGCCACTGCGTTTCGCATTAGGTAATGCTGGGCCCCGGTGCCCATCCACCTTAAAAGACGGCAACGCTCCTGTAGCTCTTCTGGAGTTACACGGGGCCGTGGGCGACGGTGATCACTAACCATCAGGTGACCCGTACGCTCGTTTGCCGTCTCTTCCATAAAAAAAAAAAAAACTTTGCAAACATATTTGAAGGAGTAGTAGATACGACATAGACTATTGTTTATTTGTTCAATCTCAAAGCATTTAAATGAATCAATAAGATATTAGAGGCTATGGTTTCTGCTATTTTTAATTTTCGTACATTTCATAAATATTATTATTATAGCTCAAGATAGAAAAGCGTCACGAGTAATCTAGTTTATTATTTTTATGAAAACATAATTTTAATTAAAATTAATTGTAAAGCAATTTCACATATTACATATTGCTCTGAAATTTAAGAAGGAGTCTATTAGTGAATAAATATTGTACATTTCAATAGTAATCACCAAAAATCTAGAAATCTAGAATGACTTTTAAAAAAACATACAGTCAAATTGCAACTTGCTGTGGCTCAGGGGTACATAGGTTTGACTGTAGGTGTGACAGGTTGCGTGTTCGATCTTCACTCCTGCCTTCCAAAACTGGTGAAAATTAAATATTAAGTAGGGAGAGTCTAGTGTTTCTTCGTGAATTTAGTGGAAGTTAGGGAACAGAGTGTCTTAGTAGTCTCAGTTCCCAGGATGCCTCCGCCTGCGATTTGCGGCATACAGTGTGAATTGAAAAATAAAACATGGATTTAAGCCGTGTCTAAAAATAATTATCCAGTGAATAAATTCTTACAAATTATTATAATGTTGTAGCCATTACTGTTCATTTATTTTTGTATTGTTAAAACTGTTCTTTGATATTTTTTTTAAGTAAAGTTATCAGAGCTAATAAAGAAAATTGTAAGCAAAATATTAGTTTTCAATTATTGCTGTTTTTATTAAAAGGCTTTTGCATTTTGTTTTCTATTTGTACCTACTCTAGGTTAATGTATTCAAATCATGTTATTTTGTATACAAAATATATGACAAAGTGTAATTTTATTATTATGTATTATATATGAGGCCTGTCGTGGCGCAGTGGCACAAGCGTGTGACTGTAAACACCAAGTTATAGGTTCAATGCTCACTCGAGGAAATGAAATATTTAATATTTTCAATTTAAATATTTAATGTGTTCATTTTTTAGCTCTGGTAACAATGCAAAGTGCGGCCTTGAGTTCCATCACTCAACACGCAAACCTAACCGAAACTCGGCGGAAAGTGGGGGACGGAAGTAAAACAGAATGTCTAACCACTAGGTTCCCAATTTCCTGCTGCCTACCTTGCCATATGCGGGATACAGCGTAAAGCTGAGTGACTGAGTGAGTTATAAAAATATTTTTTTCCCAATGTGTTTTATATTTATTTATAAGTGCGAGTCGAACTCGCGAGCCAAGAGCGTTTCATTTATTATAATAAGGACAAAAAACACCATAAGAATTTTATTCCATTTTTCAGTATTTAAAAATACATGTCTGTAAAAATATTACCAGATAGCTAATCTATCACAGTTATGAGATACAGCCAAGTGACACAAGAGTGGACAAACCGACAAATGTTTCATATTATATTAGTTATTTAAGTATTATAAGCCTCCCTAGACTTATTTGATTGTTCGATTTTACTCAAGGCTATTAATTATTCTCATGTTATGGCTCTAGTGAGACAAGTCTCAGCGTAGAATTCCACCGTATCGATTCAATGTCTGAATATTGACGTATTGTGTATTGGCACAATGTCTGACATCGTAAAGCGGGAATCGGCACACCAGTCTACTAATTCTTTGTTAATTTTGCCAATTCAAAAATGCGGAATAATGCGTGAAAGCGAATCTACTATTCAGGCAAAGATAAATATTCTATTTCTAACTGGGTTAGGTATCTAGATAATGCAATGATTGATTGCTTAAGTACGCGTTAAGATAGTTTTTCCATTGTTTTGAAACAATAATGAACTTTGCTTTATGTGTTAATTAGAATTAAAATAAAAATAAATAAATTGAACACAGTTGAGCAGTTAGACAATATATTTAAATACGAAACGCGGTGTCGGGACATTAGGGTCCCAGGTTCCCTCTGCTTACTCTTCTCAATATAGAATGTGGGGAACGGAAGTGGAACGGAGTGTCTCAACTCTAGGTTCCCAGGTTTCCTCTGGCCTACCCTGTCTCGTGCGGGATACAGCGTAAAGCTAAAAATCAAAGATGTAGGAAACAGCGTGAAGCGAAAAACACACTTGTTCATAAAATAGTCTAGACAGTGGACACGAAAAATAATAAGAGGATAATGTCTGTGTAAATATAAAAAAAAAATAGGCCATTCTTGGCAAGCGTGTAACTCTAAAGGACAGGTTGTGGGTTCGATCCCCACTCGAGGAAAAGGAATATTTAATATTTTAAAATTAAATGTTTATTTTTTTAATTTCATCGCTCCCACTTCCCCTGTGCCTATCGTGTGCGGGATACAGCGTGAAGCAGAGTGTAAGAGTGAGTGAGTGTAGAATGTATAAGAATTTTAACGTAGCGGAAACCGTTCGAAACATTAGCATCTCTATAGGCGCGTTTCTTTGACGGAAAACGCTGATCTCAGGAATTACGGGTTCGAATTAATTCGCGCTGTATCCCGCACTAGGCAGGGTAGGCAGAGGGAACGAAAGTGAAACCTAGTGTTATGACACTCCGTTCCACTTCCGTTCCCCACTTTCCGCCGAATTTGAGGCATTGCGTGTTGAGTGGCGGAACTCAACGCCGCGTTTTACCAAAGCGAAGAAATGAAACATTAAATATTTAAATTGAAAATATTAAATATTTCATTTTCTCGACGGGGGATCGAACCCAGAACCTGTCGGTTACAGTCACACTCTTGTGCCGCTGCGCCACGACAGGCCTCAATTCGAATTAATAAAATATTTTAATCAATTAGATATTAACGAGATGTAATTGACAATGTTATATATATTTTTTAGGATTTCGTCTTCATAAAGTAAAAACAAAATTCATATTGCTTTGATGTCATAGGTATTTTACAGTAAAAAAAAACATAACAAATTTATACGCGTAGTTCATTTCATACTAGTTGAGTGCATATGTCCGCAAACTTACTTTTGCCAACTTTTCTAAATATTTCTTCCCGCTGACCTACAATCATATGAACCAGCTAAGTGTGATCTGCCCACATTTAACTGGTTGTTTTTGAGGGTAGATCACACTTAGCTGGTTGTTTTTATTTTCACACTGTATCCCTAAAATATATAGTAGGGAAGACAGTCGTCAATTTCGTTACCATAAAGTTCCCTGTTCCCTGTTTTCCTACAAATCCTGGAGGTATTGCATGTTGTGGCAGATACGCTTTGCCTCGTTACCGAAACCGGGAATCGAACTCACAATCTGTCGTACTTACAGCTACATGCTTGTGCTCTTGCGTCATAGATTTTACAACTTTTATGTTGAGTACTGTTTTATCATGTTGAGGCTTGTCGTGGCGCAGCGGTACAAGCGTGTCACTGTAAGCGACAGGTTGTGGGTTTGATCCCCAGTCAAGGAAATGAAATATTTAATATGTTCAATTTAAATATTTAATGTTTTCATTTCTTCGCTCTGGTACAAGGCAAAATGCGGCGTTGATTTTTACCACTCAACACATAATGCCTCAAATTCAGCGGAAAGTGGGAAACGCGTAGGACCCTCTCCTATCACTAGGTTCCCAAGTTCCCTCTGCCTATTATACTGTACAATTAAGAATGAAAAAATCCGCCAGAAGACAAAGCTTACTGATGCCCTCAGACACGCACTCTCACTTAAATGGAAATGGGCAGGACACATCGCACGATATTCCGACAGAAGATGGACCATTGAAGCCACACGTTGGAAAGGACCAGAGGGGAAAAGGAATGTTGGCCGACAATTAAAACGGTGGGCTGATGACATTACCCACGTTGCAGGAAAAGAATGGATAAAGTTAGGCAAGGATAGAGAGTCATGGAACAAGATGGAGGAGGCCTTTACCCAAATAGGGGTTCAAATCTCAAATAATTAACTTAAAAAAATTAATTAGCAAATAATTAACTTAAATAACTTAAAAAAAAATACTAACTTTCTTAAATTTAAACTAAAAAACTTACTAACAAATAATGTACTACAATCTAAGAGAGATTTGGAATAAATGGCTTATTATTATTATTATCCTGTACATTGTAGGCAGAGGGAATTTAGAAAACTAGTGTTAAGACACTCCGTTCCTTTCTCCACTTTCCTCCGAATTTCATGCGTATTGAACGGTAAAATGGGCGGATGTCTTACTTTGCCTTGTTACCAAAGCGAAGAATAAAACAATAAATATTTAAATTCAAAATATTAAATATATCATTTCCTCGAGCGGGAATCGAACCCACAACCAGTCGCGCTTACAGAACTTTGAGTAAATAATTAGAATTACTTAACTATCATAAATATATAGTAAATTGTAGTATAGTATTTTTTCAACCAACCGTCATTCATCGTGTCAGTCGGTCAAGGTGCTCGAGTTCTTCTTTATGCGCGCGAAATACTGATATGGCTCTTGTTTGCCATATAAAATAAGCATTTAAAGGTGATAAGATCCTTAATACGGTATATCTACATTAATATTATAAAAGTATGTAAGTCTGTCGTGGCGCAGCGGCACAAGCGCGTGACTGTAACCGACAGGTTCTGGGTTCGACACCAGTCGAGGAAATGAAATATTTAATATTAAAATTTTAAATATTTAACGTTTTCATTTCTTCGCTCTGGCACAAGGCAAAGCGCGGCGTTGAATTCCGCAACTCAACACGTAATGCTTCAAATTTAGCGGAAAGTGGGGAACGGAAGTAGAACGGAGTGACTTAACTGTAGGTTCCCAAGTTCCCTCTGCCTACCCTGCTATGTGCGGGATACAGCGTGAAGCTGAGAAAGTATGTATGACATTATTAAAGTGTAAATCAAAATTAATCGAACTTAGGCCCAAATTTTTATTTTATAAAAGAACATGATTTCTCAGTATTATTCAAAAATTTCTACCGGGACGACGAATATTTTTTTTAATTATTAAAAAGAATTAGTTTCTTTGTTGGTTTGCCCTAATATTAGAAACTGTTCAACCCTGAGGGGGTATGAGAAATGACTGCGAACAGAACTGCCTTGGATACTTACTTGCCAATGTACCATAAACAACTGTTAGTTACTTGAAGTTTCAATCAACAGATACCTAACTGTTTATACATTCTTTTTTCAGCATTTTGTACGAAATTCTTCGCTTTTTCAACAAAAATTGAACTTACAATTGTGAAATTAGATTGGAAAGGGAACTTTTTATGGTTGTTTACTTCAAAAGGAAAAACAGAATTCTTATACAATTATTTTATTGTTGATCTGTCCGTCTGTAAAGACCATTTATATCGAGATTTTGTGGAAATTAACTGAAATTAATATTTCATATAAAAAAATTAAGCTTTTAAATCAATACAATCAAAAGATACGAGCATAAATGCATTATTTTTGTTGCATTTTGTATGAAATTTTCCGCGTATTCATAACTGATACGACTAATTCCCGTGAACCTACAACATTGAAACTTCGCTGAAAAATTAAAAAAAAACCAAAACATTTAAGTTATAAGTAGAAATCTAGAAATTTTCACTAATTTGTAGTTCATTTTGTAAAGAATGAATTTTAAGTCAACTTTTACGAATGAATTTTCTCCTGAAATTATTACGGATCTGTATGAAGAACGGAAGTGCACGGGCTTCCCATCGTAGAGAAGTCTGACTCATACTTCACCGGTTTTTTTAACTTTCACCTAGTATCCTTCACATCGCTTGCCTAACCGGCAGAGGGCACCTGGAAACCTAGTGCTAAAGAACTACACTCTCATTCTTGAAACCATAAGTTTAAGTTGTGAAACTTAACGCCACGCTTTGTTACCAGAGCGAGAAAATGAAAATATAAAGTATATTACTACCCCGAGTGGAAGTCAAATCAGCAACCATCGCGTTAACAGTCACACGCTTGTGCCCCTGCGCCGCGACGGCTACGATATAAATATAAACACTATTTATTCATAGTGTATTTATTACTAACTTTACGCTGTATCCCGCACTAGGCAGCGTAGGCAGAGGGAACCCGGGAACCTAATGTTAAGTCACACTGTTCCACTTCTGTTCCCCACTTTCCGCCGAATTTGAGACATTATGTATTGAGTGCCGGAACTCAACACCGCGCTTTACCTTATCACCAGAGCGAAGAAATGAAACAATAAATATTTAAATTGAAAATATCAAATATTTCATTTCCTCGACTGGGGATCGAATACAGAACCTGTCGTTTACCGTTACACGCTTGTGCCACTGCGCCAGGACAGGCTTTATTACTAAGTATGTATGTACATATTTAATTATTATCGTGCCAAAGCCACTGCGTGAGTTTCTCTGCCTAATATGGTAGTAGTAAATAAAAACAAGCTGAATAAAGCTTACATGTTTTTAATTGATTGGAAATTTGATACGTTTAATTTTTATTTAGTACTTGTTTTATATCTACAACAGATATACTTACGTGATCTGTGAAAATTCCAACTAACTTTCACGATTCGTGAGAAATATCTTGGTAACAGACAGACGAACGGACGTAATAAGGTTTTACCCTTTGATTACACAACCCTAAAAAGATAAGACTAGGATATTTTAATTGTATTCAGATTAAATTATACATATTATTTTCCATTACTCCATGATTCGGAGTAGGAACCTTCTCGTTCAATTACAGACATTATAAAAACATATGAAATCATTTTATGAGGCCTGTCGTGGCGCAGCGGCACAAGTGTGTGACTGTAACCGCCAGGTTCTGGGTTCGATCCCCAGTCGAGGAAATGAAATATTTAATATTTTCAAATTAAATATTTAATGTTTTCATTTCTTCGCTCTTGTCTCAAGGCAAAGCGTGGCGTTGAGTTCCACCACTCAACAGGCAATACCTCGAAATTGATGGAAAGTGGGGAATGGTAATGGAACGGAGTGTCTTAACACTAGGTTTCCAAATTCCCTCTGCCTGAGTATAGAGAGTAATTATTTTCATTTCCTCGCTCCTGTGTTACGGCAGAGTTGAGTTCCGCCACTTAGACCCAATGCTCAAACGAAACAGAGTGTCTTAACACTACGCTTTGCCTACCTTGCCACCTGCGGGATACAGCGTGCATCTGAAAAAATAAAATAAAATTATGATACGATAATGACTTACGCCATTGGATTTCGTCGTCGTTTTTTTTCGTCAGCAATAAAGTCAAGGTCGCGCTAACACGCACCGAGCAACATGATATTTAATCTGCATTATAACGTTGCGAATATTTTTTGTTTGTATATTGAACTTATTATCTATGCTTATATATAAAAATATTTGTCTGTCTGTGATTTTAAAGTAATTATGACTTTTTTCAAATTGTTCTCATAATTATGTACAAGTTCTTATACAATACTAACGGTTATACAATACTAGCGGTCCCCCGCATCTTCGCCCTCTTGAATTAATTCCATTTTCGAATCTCATTTATTTTTTAGTTCTATAAAATCTATAAATAAAATCTATAAAAAAATTTGAAAAAATTTAAATCAAAGCTAAATGAACCTCAATTTTGTAGCAGTTTTGTCAAATATTAAATATATAGTTATATATATTTTGCATATTTTAAATCGACGTAATTTTTTTGTTTATTAACCAGAAAGGTTGCTAAAATACAACAGTAAAAACTATTTTAAATCTGGTGGCTAACACAGACACAGACAAACAGATAAAAATTAAAGAAAAAGCTATTTTGGGCCCCATTACATTAATAAACGACTCTTTTAAAGTTTTTTTTTTATATATCTTCAATGTACGTATACGTACGTACGTACGTATAGATTATTGCAATAAAATATTGCGTAAATACATTTATGGTAATTGGTAAAAATATTTTAAAACTATAAAATGGATTGCTTAAACGATATTAACATTAGAAGTTAATTATTCACATTAGTACCTGTAAATAATTTTGTATCTACGTGTGTTGCTAATTTATTGATTAGTTCTTTTTTTTTAGTTTCACGCCGTATCAGGAAACTTGGGAACTTAGTGTTAAAACATTGTGTTCTCATTACAACACTTTCCGTCGAAATTAAGGCATTGCGTGTTAAGCGACAGAACGTCACGCTTTGCCTCGTTACTAGAAAAGATATATAATTTTTTTTTGAATAAAAATTAAACTCCTAACGCCATGAGAGGTCTATAAATCATATGTAACTAATTTTTGATATTATAAAATGTTATAAAATATTTCACTTACCGCAAGTAAAAAAAGAACAATATCTAGTATTAATATATTAATAAATAAATACGATTAAACAGAGCCGCGGCCACAAAATTAGATTCGTACAGATACAAAACAATGTACATAGTTACATACACACAGACTATATGTTAATGTCAACAAACTTAGTTCGCCGCGTGCGCGCGTACATGTTGCTTGTGTGTCAAATTGAGAAAAAAAAATAAAACGTCAAATTGCGCGGGAATTAAAATTTTATTGGAAGAAACGATGAATATTATATCTTTTACAGTGTGGCTGTTGGAAAGTAATTGTTTCATAGTTTATACGGTGATGATTGTGTTCTTTGTCGTATTTACAATGTTCCACAAGAATAGATTGGAGCTGAATCAAAATAGAATTTGCAGTAAAAAGAAATTTGCAACTTTTGATAATAGAAAAGGTAAGATTATATATTTATTAATATATTAGCGACGTGCACGCGGCTTTGCCCGCTTACTTCCTTATTCAAGTGAATATCGATGGATTGAAATTTTTCAGCTAAATTAATAAAAATTTGTAGCAGTTTTGCCCATCTAAATATATTAAATTAGCGTAGCTTTTTATTTATTCAACTGTTGAAATAAAACAAAACATAATATTAAAATTTGAATTTAAATCTAATTTCCGAAACGCACAGAGAAACAAACACAAATAAAAAAATACACTACTTTTAGGCACTCACTCACTCAGCTTCACGCTGTATCCCACGAGGCAGGGTAGGCAGAGGGAACTCGGGAACCTAGTGTAAAGACACTCCGTTCCACTTCCGTTCCCCACTTTCCGCCGAATTTGAGGCATTGCGTGTTGAGTGGCGGAACTCAACGCCGCGCTTTACCAAAGCGAAGAAATGAAACATTAAATATTTAAATTGAAAATATTGAATATTTCATTTCCTCGACCGGGGATCGAACCCAGAACCTACAGTCACACTCTTGTCACACTCTTGTGCCGCTGCGCCACGAAAGGCATACTTTTAGGCAATAAAAGATTTTTTTAATATATACCTGACGGTGATTAGTTACAGATTTAATATTAGTATAGATATTGTGTTTGCTTTGATGAAATGATTAAAGTCTTGTTAAGTAGGGTATACCCTTTCTTGATAAGATTATATTTTATTGTATAATATAAAAAAAAATCAAGCCAATCGTAAATCAACCAAAGAATCTGTTCAGCTGTATACTAAATAGATATAAATGCCCATTCCATTATGTGATACTTTATAAATCTTTTTAACTATCGACGCAAAAAGAGGGTTGTTATAAGATTAGCTTGTCTGTCTGTCTGTTTGTGGCACCGTAGCTCCTGAATTAATGAACTAATTTGAGTGCGGTTCTTTAAATCGATAGCCTTGGTCATCGCGATGGTTCCCGATTAACTTTTATTGAAATTAAATTAGCAGTTTAGGAGCTACAGGTACTTTGGTAAGATGAGATAGTGACATTTTTGTTTGTCTTTTTTGTTAAATTAATGTTTTGCTTGTATTTATTTAACCAGAGACATTATTTCGCTAGAAATAGTTTTTTTAAAATTATTATGTCATTCTTTAATATCGTAAATTTTATAATAATATTTTTGTATTAATTCATTATGAATATGTTCCAAGGAAATAACAGTTAAGTTATAAAAGTTAAAAATATGATTTTCTAATTTAACGGTGACACTACTGGACAAATAGATTTAAGGTATCATAAATATTTACTAATAATACTTATATTTTTCAAGCGTGCAACTGTGAAATGAGAGAGGCCATGAGAAACAAACATTAAATATTTTCATTGATTCGCTCTTGTAATAAGGCATAGCGCGGCGTTGAGTTTCACCACCCAATACGCCATGCCTCAAATTCAGTGAAAAGTGGGGAAAAAGTAAAATAGTGTCTTAACATTAGGTTCCCAAGTTCCCTCTGCCGGCTATCCACCATACAGCAAGAAGTTAATACTAACACTTGTTTCATAGTGATGTTCCAAGTCTAATAATAGAATTAGCGCTAAAAATAAATTTACTTCTTTCTATAGTAGGTACAGTAAGATATATTTTTTACTGCAAATAATATTTTTAAAGCAAATTCTCTGTCTCTGCAATCAGATTACTTAATTGTGATAAAGATTTTTGCGAGTTTATCTTGCTTGATTGATGCCCGCTATCTTTTATATTTATAGGTTAGTTATAAAAAAAGATTATGGAATCGATATACTTTATTTTTGCAACAATTCAATATCTTCAAAAGTAACTTTTAAAGGTAACAAGCAAAAAATATATAAAATGTACGATCCGACCCGCGACGGTCAAGACCCCACTCGTTTTCGTTTTTTCATCTCGGCAAAAGTGCGTGAACCTCTTAAAAATCAGATCAATCTATAATCGGATCTATCTATTTTTATATACCTACAGCGTTAAACAACGCTGTTCAATAATAAAAAAACGACGGTGGTGAGTTAAGAAAATATTCAATAATAAAAAATGATAAATATTCATTACGCCGAGTGTTAATCGAACCTACAACTGCCGCGCTTACCGTCTGTCTGTCGCACGCTAGTGTCCTCAAAAATAAATTTAAATACATAATTAATGTATACCCTAGATAGATAGTTCGAACCAGTGACCTCCGACTTTACGCAACTAACCACTAGATCAAGAGGTCAAAAAAGATAGCATTATACGTTTATACTATTGTTTATAAAATACTATTCAAAGTCCGACACGTTTAATTATCTTGAGTTATCGTTATGTGTTAAAATAGCGAACTAAACGCGGCTTCGCCCGTACAAAGTATAACTAAATTATAATGTCTTTAGATAAATTGTAGGCTGTGTTATTGCGCTTTATAAGCTATATTATTTTAAAGTTTCATCTGATTCCGCTCAGTAATTTTTGTGTTGAAGTGGAACAAACATCCAGGCTTCATGAACTTTCTCATTTATAAAATTAGTGAGTATGACTTCGTCGCCCGAAACTTTAAAGCAAATTTTGAGGCATCCTCTTTAATTTTTTTTATGGATAAGACAGGGCAAACGAGCGTACGGGTCACCTGATGGTAAGTGATCACCGTCGCCCACGACTCCGTGTAGCACCAGAGGAGCTACAGGAGCGTTGCCGGTGTATAAGGTGGATGGGCCACTACTTAACACCGGTTTTAAATGTCGGAGGTGGTAATGATCCGGTCGAGTCTGTCCATGCGTGTTGTCATTGCTGACAACGTGACTCTCCCACACGTACTTTAGTCGCCTTACAACACCATCAGTACCCGGGTGATCCTGTTCTAAGCCGGAATCACACGGCATAAAATATGCTTTCTGATACATGCTAACAATAGATACTGATAAAATTAGATACATATTTTAAGTTTAATATCTACAGTTGTGATTTGTCTATAATATACACTGTAACTACTGTTACTAAAAAAAAATATTATTCACTCACTCAGCTTCACGTGTATTCCACACATGGCAGGGTAGACATAGGAAACATGGGAACCTAGTGTTAAGACACTGCTTTCCTTTCTATAGTTTTCGAGGTATTGTAAGTTGGATAGCGGAACACAACGCCGCGCTTTGCTTTGTTACCTGAGCGAAAACATTAAATATTTAATTTGAAAATATTCAATATTTTATTTCCTCGAGTGGGGATCGAACCCACAACCAGTCGGGTTTACATTCAGTGCTATTGAGTCATGTTCTCTTCTCGTGAATTCTACTAGTCGACTTTTTATAGGTACCTATAGATTTTTTTGCCTCATATACATTTTTTACTTGAACTAAAAATATACAATACTTCAACCTTTAATTTAATGTTAACTAAAGTTACGACACTCCAGAGTATTTTTTTAACTTCACGCTGAATCATCTAGTAAGATAGGCAGAGGGAACTTTGTAACCTAGTGTTAAGACACTCTGATCATGTTAAAAGACATTCGTTCCTCAGTTTCCGTCATAGTTGAACGTCTAGCTCGGCGTTGAGTTCCGCCACTTAACACACAGTGCTTTAAATCCGGCGTAAAATGGGGACCGAAACGAAATGTCATAACAATAAGCTCCCCAGTTTCCCCTGCCTACCCTGCCATGTGTAATAGACAGCATGATACTTTAAAAAAACGTTTTCTAAAACGGCACAACCTAGCCATTCTGAACGCGAAAGGTTATGAGTTTAATTATATCTGTAACTGGTCACTGTCCTACGGTGAAAGATAATATATATATATATATATATATATATATATATATATATATATATATATATATATATATATATATATATATATATATATATATATATATATATATATATATATATATATATATATATATATATATATATATATATATATATATATATATATATATATATATATATATATATATGTATATATATATATATATATATATATATATATATATATATATATATATATATATCTTCCATATATGGAGAGAAAAATATATTTTTAATGTAATAAGGCAAAGCGCGGCGTTAAGTTCCGCCACTCAACACGCATTGCCTCAAATTCGGCTGAAAGTGGGGAACGGAAGTGGAACGGAATGTCTTAACACTAGGTTCCTGGGATCTCTCTGCCTACCCTGCCTCGTGCGGGATACAGCGTGAATCTAAAAAAAAATAATGTAATAAGGACTAATATAGAGGTTTTCAAACTCAACTCAACGCCGAGCTAGACGCTCTAATTTGATGTGCTCTTACTTTGGCAAACTTCCTTCAACTTAAGTGTCTGTTTTATTTAAATTGGTTAATATATAAAAAGTTACGTAAACTTCAAATATTTTGTTCGAATCTACAAAATTGTTACATTTTTCATACATTTAGCTGAAATTTTAGTTTATAACGTATAGACAATGTCTTAAAAGTGATAAATTCATTAGAACAACAAAGTTATTGAGATTATTAAATACAACAGCCTTATTAATACCGACGGGCGACGCTGATAGTATTTTTTTTTTTTCTTTCCTCTGAAAATGAGGTAAAACGAGACGTCGAGGTCAGCCACTCAGAGAGCGAGTAAGGGAAGTAGCTTAAAGGGACAGAGGTGTCGTAACACCAGGTTCCCAAGTTCCTTCTGCCTACCCTGCTACTTGCGCGATACAGCGTGAAGCTCATAAACTTATACTGTATACAGAATAGGGGCAATTAAAAAGTACTGCAACAAAATACCAAGTATTAAGTAAAGATATAAAAAATAATTTCTTCTCAAATTGATTCATAATAAACAGTAATTGTATAATAATTTGCAAGGTTGTTACTTAATTATAAATAAGTTGTTAATGTTTTTCACCTTGATAATTGAAACTAGATTTAAATAGCTCATTTAGCTTTATCCTGTACACCGCGTATAGCGAGGAAGGTGAAGGAAACATAGTGTTAAGACACTCCGTTCCCTAAAATTCGAGATATCGCGTGTAACGTCACTCAACGCCACGCGTCCCCCAGAACGAGAGAATCGAAACTATAAACGAAGCAACATTGATTTCAAAAATAAATATTTCAAAAGTAACAAAAAAGCCTATAATGATTTCTCATAAATAGCAAATTTTTAAAGATCACTTTCATAATATTTGCATATTGGTATATTTTTGTATAATCGGCCTCGTCTTGGCCTCGGTGCGTCTAAATAAAATTTTTCCATGCGAATTATGTATCTCGTAAAGGTTAAGAAATAGTATCGAATGTTTGAAAGTTGAGGTTAATTTATTTAAATTAAAAGTCGACTAAAACTTGACGCACAGGGGCACCTGGCATTGACTTATTTTTGGTTACTATACTCATGACCCATTGAAACAGCTTCTTGAAGATTCATTGCGGTATTCATTAAATTTCCTTACTGTAAATACAAGTTAAAGCGCTGCATTGAACTTCGTCACCGAAATTCGTCAATGAACACGAAAATTTTGTGGAAATTGGATAAAGGAATTCTCCTTGATATTAGGCTCTTTCTGCGTTCTTTTGATTTAGATATAGGGTAAAGAGGCCTGTCGTGGCGCAGCGGCACAGGTGTGTGACTGTAACCGACAGGTTCTGGGTTCGATCCCCAGTCGAGGAAATGAAGTATTTAATATTTTCAATTTAAATATTTAATATTACATTTCTTCGTTCTGGTAATAAGGCAAAGCGCGGCGTTGAATTCCGCCACTCAACACGCAGTGCCTCAAATTCAGCGAAAAGTGGGGAACGGAAGTGAAACGGAGTGTCTTAGCACTAGGTTCCCTCTGCCTACCCTGCCTCGCGCGGGGTACAGCGTGAAGCTAAAAAAATATATAGGATAAATGAAATATGTATGTAACGCAACGCTTCAAACTTTATTACACAAAAAAAGAATTCTGTGAGACACGACTGAACCGAAAACCATCGTGATGTCTTAACAATCCTAGAAAAATTTACTGTATATCAAGGCATCTATGTAACTTTTAATTTAGATTCTTAATTTTGAAGTTTGTAGTACCACACTACACTACTTTCGGCCTGTAGTAGCGTAAAAGTGCGATTGTAACCACGACAAGTTGTTGGTCCAATTGCCACTCCAGGAAATGTTTATAATATATTAATTTCTTTACTCTAGTAGCAAGTCAAAGCGCGGCGTTAAGTTCCTCTACACAAAACGCCACTTTCTGCCGAATACCTCAAATATTGACCTCAAATTCGGTAGAAAATGGAGAAACGGAGAGTCTTAATATTAGGTACCCAAGTTCTCCCTGCCTATTCTGCCATGTGGAGAATACAGAGTGAATCTACTGTCGATACTCCATACCATAAACACATTAGTAATTTGTTGTTACTAAATACAAATTATTAAATTATAAACTCTATTTCTGTAGAAATAAAGGTAATATTTATAAAAATTGTGTAAAATCATCGATGATGAAAGCGGCGTCTGATGAAAGCATTTGTTATTATACGCTCCACAGCACAAGGAACAGAATGCTATATGAATTATTAAGTAGATAATACTTTTAATGTAGACTAGCGATACGCTCGCGGCTTCGCCCGCTTGAATTATTTTATTTACTAATTAATCTCAATTATTTTCGTGTTCCAATAACATTATTAATTTTAAGATAATACGAATATATATTGAACATTGAAAACTGAAATTTCAGCTAAATCTATATAAATTTTGTGGCAATATTGTCCAATTAAATATTTTAAATTGTCATAACTTTTTTTTGTAATATATATAATATATTACAATTATAAATAGCACAGTAGCGTACAGTTCAGCTCTACGCTCTTTATGGTAGGGTAGGCAGAAGGGAACTTGGGAACCTAACGGTTAGACAATGCGTTGCCTCTCTGACAAAGTATAGATTCAACTCCATATTTTTTTGTTCGCAAAAAGAAAGGTCTCTTAAATTTGGCTTGTTTGTCGGTGACACCATAGCTCCTAAATTTATGAATAGATTTAAATGTGATATTTTCGAATCCGAAGCCTTGTTCATCATCATCATCACGAACAGTTTAAAAGCTAAAAGTTTTGCCAGGAAGAGAGAGGTAGTGATACCTTGGGTCGGTGGTTTTTTTTTAATTTATAATTTTCTTTATGCTTCTCTATTTATGTATGTGGAATACACAGTGAAGAATAGATATAAAACTTAGTGATAAGACACTCCGTTCCTCACTTCTCTTTTCATTTTCGAAACATTGCGTGTTATGAATTTGAACCTCCGGCCTAAAAGTTACTACCCTACCCTACCCTTCCCTTCCCCATTTTTCGCCGAATTTGAGGCATTGCGTGTTGAGTGGCGGAACTCAACGCCGCCACCTTTACCTTATTACCATATATACATATACTATTGTAGAATAAACATTTTTATTATTACAAATAACTTAAACAAGATGTAAGTAGCTTATCACTTTGTTCTATTTTAAAATAGCGATAAGAGTGCATTCACTAGAGCAATTACCGAAAATTACTTTTAAAAGATTAGATACGCCGGGCTGGATATAGCGCGTATGGACAAACGTGCGACCGTAATCATGTCAGGTTGTGGGTTCGATTCTCGCTTGATGAAATGAAATATTTAATATTTAATTTCCGCTTCAGCTTAGGCCTTCATCTGTTTAACTCTACGCTGTATCCCGTACATGGCGGGGTAGGCAGAGAGAAATTGGGAACCCAGTGTTAAGTGTCTCCGTTACCATTAAGACACTTCCGCACCCCACTTCCCGCCAAATTTGAAGCATTGCGTGTTGAGTGGCGGTACTCGAAGCGTTTTTAATTTCTTTTCTAATAGTATAATTGGATTCTGTTTAAAAATATAACTCATATTATACACCGATTTAATGAGAGGATTACAATATTATCCTTTAGTTCAGTTTTTATAAGAAACATTTGATATATGTAAAATAGCAAATGAATATTATTTTGTTAGCTTAAGCTTTTCACTTGACATTGGATTCTGCCAGTCAAAAATTTGGTGGAAAGTGAGTATTAACACTAGCTCCCAAGATTACCTTTACTTACCAGCATGCTGATAAAAAAGAGTAAATACAATAAATATAAAGTAGCATCATTAATAAGAGGCCTGTCGTGGCGCAGCGGCACAAACGTGTGACTTTAACCGACAGGTTCTGGGTTCGATCCCCACTCGAGGAAATAAAATATTTAATATTTTCAATTTAAATATTTCATGTTTCATTTCTTCGCTCTAGTAATAAGGAAAAGCGCGGCGTTGAATTTCGCCACTCTACGCGCATTGCCTCAAATTCGGCTGAAAGTGGGGAACGGAAGTAGAACGGAGTGTCTTAACATTAGGTTCCCGGGTTCCCTCTGCCTACCCTGCCTGGTGCGGGATACCGCGTGAAGCTGATAAAAAATAATAATAATAGGTACATTGCACAAGACGAAATCATAATATAATTATAGTATTCTATTTATATTTGTGGCATTTGATAACGTGACCTATTTAGTATTGCATCAGAAGATTCAAACGACACTTAGTAAATGGTTCAATTTAAAAATCTACTGTTGTGCTACTGTTACAGTACGAACTATTTTTTTTAAGATTCACACGATATCTCGGACATTGGAGGATAGAACGAGGGAACCTGAGAATGTTGTGTCAAGTCACTCTTCTCTTTTCTTTTTATCTATATTGTCGTCGTTAAGACAGTACCGTTGGCCACTTTCCACCGAATTCTGGAGTGGCGGAATTCAACGCCGCGCGTTGCCTTATCCTGGTGACGGGGAAGTGTAAATATAAAATATTTCATGTAGGGATTGAACCCAAAACTTTATTCATCTTTGAATTTCTAATTTTAATCCAAACCAGTTTATTTCCTTGTTCTAGAAACGAGGGCAAACGTGGCGTTTGAGTGTCACCTTCACCAATTCGCAATACCTTAAGGTAGGGGTGGGGAACGGCAGGATCTTAATAGAAACGGAAAATTTTAACAATAGGTTCCCAGGTTCCCTCTACGTATTGTACAGACACGAGCAAAAAAAAAATATTAACTTGCACTGTTATCCGATACTGCTAATTTTATAGTCATTGCTTATCTCGTTATAGATTTTTTACAAAATTAAATATAAAATATATGCTCTCCTCTATATGGAGTTCAAACTCAGAACCGCAGCAAATAATTATACCACCATGAATTACTAAATTAATAATTAATTCAATTTCTAGAAAAAGAACACCCAGAAGACGATGATGATCCAGATTTTCTCGTGTCAGCAATTCCAGAAGACACTCCTCACATACCATATCGACCTCTCAAGAGGTCAACAGAGGACATACTGGAGAGGTCAAGAGAGTATTACAATTTGATGGCTAAGAGGCGAACAGTTAGAAGTTTTAGTACAGAACCTATACCTCAAGAGGTGCTAGAGAATATTGTTAAAACTGCAGGTAATTCTGATTGTTAATGGTGGATTTTTTTAGCTTCAAACTGATCTCTAGGATATGCAGAGTGTATTCAGTTCGTTAATCACTCTTTATATAAAAGAGTTATAGACGTGTTGATCAGCGGAACTCAACGCCGCGATGTATATAGTATTTTTTTATATTTTTTAATTTTTTTGATTAATATTAATGACATTTGACATATGGGTAACTAGATGCTGTGGTAATCATTCAATTTTAATGGAGGAAGAAAATTTTTTATTTTTCGCATAGCAGGATAGGCAAAGGGACACTTAGTATTAAAATACTTCTTACCATAAATTAAATTAAATTATGCATTATTTTTAAGACATGCTTTGATAAATAACGTAATTTGACGCCACTTTTCATATACTAGAGTGGGAGGCTGAAAATATATATATAATGATTCTAAGTGGAATTGAAATCTTTGAACACATTCTGGGTCGCGGTTAGCCAACCTATTTACATTATATGAAATGCATTGCGGCGTTGAGTTACTCCAAGCAACACGCAGTACATTTAATCTGGCGAAAAGTTTTTCATTTCCCAAAAACATCTTAATGATAACGAGTACAGTACAAGGTAGCGAACCTTGTACTGCCTCCTCTGCGATGTGCGGCGAGAAGATGAAAAAAATATATAATTATGTAGTACAGTTTGTAAACAGTTTACTTATTTATACTTATAACTCAAATACGAGTAATTCTTAACGTTGACATTCCAATCAATAGGTACTTGTGTTTTAGAGTTGCTATGGGTTGTTCGTGCAAAGATGTTTGTCAGAAGTAATACCTTGTCTTTTTTTATTTAGCTGTTCTCTATCTAGCACGCAGCTTCTTCACCCTTCCCTTCACCACTTTCTTTTTTTTATAGCTTCACGCTGTATCCCGCACATGGCAGGGTAGGCGGAGAGAACTTGGGAACCTACTGTTAAGACACTCCGTTCCACTTCCGTTCCCCACTTTCCGCTGAAATTGTGTCATTGTGTGTTGAGTGGCGGAGCTCAACGCCGTGCCTCGCCAAAACTAACTAAATATTAGTTAGTTTTATCTCGTGACTTAGATATTAATAATATTTAGGGAAAAAAAATATAATGCAGTTCATATCAAGAATATTATTTAGAAAACCTCTCGGCATGCAAAAAAATGTTGCAAAAGGTGCAAAACCTGTTTAACACTTCTAATAAGTAGTTGTTGGCATATAAAAATATTTTACTTCATTCTTCACGTTATGTTCAAACTTGTATGTGTTATTTTTGCGCATCCTTTATAATTAAAAGGTTAATAATTATTTATGTATTGTCAATAATATACATACAAATTATATCAATATGAAAGTATATTATGACGACATAAAGACGGTATTGCATGTTACTAAGATTTTTTTAGTTTACGCTGTATCCCACACTTGGGAAGGTAGGGAACCTGGAAAACTAATATTAGGACACTGTTCTCATTTGGACACTACCATGTTCCGCAAGTAACTCAATACGGAATGCCTCAAGAGTTCGCTTGAGGCGTTCCGTATTGAGTTACTGAACTCAAACTTGTGATTTGCCAGTTACCAGAGCGTGTTAAGACACTCCGATCGTTCCCGACATACCGCCGAATTTGAGGCATTGCGTGTTGGCGGAACTCAACGCCTTGCTTTTGCCTTGTTTCGAAAGCAAAATAATAAAAATATTACATATTTCACTTGAAAATATTGAATATTTAATTTTCTCGAGACGGGATCGAACCCACAACCTAGTGTCCTTATTTAAAGTGCATAATTTAACAACAATTTAAATATTCTATTTCAAGGAACATCTCCATCCGGAGCGCACACCGAGCCTTGGACGTTTGTAGTAGTCCAAGACTCCGAAACAAAATCTGCAATAAGGACTATAGTGGAAGAAGAAGAAGAACACAATTACGCTAGAAGAATGTCTCGCCAATGGGTGACAGACTTGAAGCCGTTTGCGACCAACAGTATAAAACCCTACCTTTCTGAAGCACCTGCAATCATTTTGGTGTTTCGACAAACACATTCTTGGAGACAAGATGGGAAGAAACGTATGCATTATTACAGTGAAATTAGCGTTGCAATCGCTGCTGGTTTCCTTTTGGCTGCTGTTCAGGTATTTTTTTCGTATTTATATAGGTTTTTGGTTGTACGTTGTATCTCGCATATAGCGGGGTAGGGACAGGAAACTTGGGAACCTAGGGTTAAGACATTCCATTTCCAAATACTTCCATTTCTCACTTGCTGTCGAAGTTTTGAGGTATTGCATGTTAAGTTTGCGGAACTAAACGCCGCTGCCGGTTTTATTAAGATAAGTGTGGTACATGAAATGATAATTAATAATAATGTCAATTTGATGCATAATTAAAGAGATTTGCGTTCCGACTTGATATCACATATTTTAGCATCACCCTGTATCGTGCATATAGCTGGGTATGTAGAACAAACCTAGGAACAGTGTTATAAGCATATTATGTGGCGGAACTCAACGCCGCGCTTCGGTTCGTTATCAGAGCTAGAAAAGGGAAATATTAAATATTTTATAAGCCCGAGTAGGTAATGAACTTACCCGTCGCGTTTACAACCGCGTGCTAGTGTCTCTGTACTAGGACAGGTCTGATTTTTTTTGTTTTCACGCTTTATCCCGCATTTAGAAGGATAAGCAAAAGGAACACACATCACGTTTTTACAACATTAATTTCCAGAACTATCAAAGTAGATAGAAAACAATACAGAAAATCATTAAAATATATATTATTTATAACTTTTAAATTGACAAACAATGCAATAAATAAAGTGTAAATAATTAATTTTTTACCTTAACCCTTATTATTTTCTTTTTTATATTTTTTTTTCTTGTATATTTATCATCAATCTATGATATATGTGGTGTGTATGTGTATGTATATGTATATGTGTGTATGTGTATGTATATGTGTGTATATATATGTATATATGTGTGTGTGTATGTGTATGTATGTTCATATAGATCCATATTAGATACTGTATTTTATTATTGTTTTAAATATTCTTTTTGATTTTTTACTCCGCGAATTCTTCTCCCACTTCCATTGGTTGGCTGGAAGAAATTTCTAATAGAAATAAGTGCTTTACAATTGTTATTTTTCTATAATGTAGTAATTTACGCAATAAAGAATATATATATATATATGTCGTCAATGTACTTACGACCTATTTATTAGATGACAATATGCTGTTAATTACAAACGTAATATCAAGTTCAATTTCCGCATATAAATGGCCAAATTATATATTGTCATACAAATAATATTCCTTATACTTGTAGGTAATGTTCCTTATAATTGTAGGTAGGCAGAGGGAACCTGGGAACCTAATGTTAAGTTACCATTAAGATATCTGGTTCCCGGTTTTCCCAGAATTCTGGAGGTGTGGAAAATATATAAATATGTATTCATATATTATTGCTACACTAAATAAATCTTGGGAAAAGTGTTGAAGCCTGTCGTGGCGCAAGTGCACTAGCATGTGACTGTAAACACGACCGACAATGGGTTCAATTACCACTCGAGAATGAAATATATTTAATATTTTTAAATTAAATATTTAATGTTTTTATTTTTTCGCTCTGATGATCATGATCAAAGTGCAGTATTGAATTCTGCCATTCAACACGCAATGCCTCAAATTTGGCAGAAACTAGGGAACGAGTCTTAAAACTAGGCATTGCGTGTTGAGTGGCGGAACTCAACGCCGCGCTTTACCTTTTTACCAGAGCAAAGAAATGAAAATATTAAACATTTCATTGCCTCGAGTGGGGACGGAACCCATAACCTATTGCTTACAGTCAGACGCTTTTCAATTACACGTAACTTCATCAACCAACAATTTCTCATACCTTCATTCCAGTACTGCGGCCTCGTGGCTTTAACATCTACCCCGTTAAACTGTAACCAACGCTTAAGAGACCTCCTTTCAAGACCTCCCAACGAGAGGCTGGAACTGCTCCTGCCCGTCGGGAGGCCGCATCGTGACTCTACCGTACCGGATATAAGAAGGAAGGATTTGGAACAAATAATGGTGAATGCTTGATCTCAAATGAAACTAATTGCTCAATTTTACTTATTTATTTAAATTGAAATATATATATTTTTTTTTTTTTTGTCTATTTTTATTATATAAACGCTGTATTCCTTATACGGCAGAATAAGCAGAAGGAACTTCTGGAAACGTAGTGTTAAGACACTCTGTTCAGTCTCCACCTTTTGCCAAATTTGTGGCATTGCGTGACGGAACCTAACGCCGCCCTTTGCCTTGATACCACTACTAATACGATCTCATACAGCCAATGAGATTAAGTATTTTCTCCTCACGCTCATACTAATAATTTTCAATGCGTGTGGCGAGTCGAACAAGAGAAGGGTCTGGCAAGTGCACCACGTATCTTATATATCTAGTTCATAGACATAGATCAGACATAGTTCATAGACATAGACATACATCTATATCATAGTTTTGTAATTCGTGAAGGTTTTCAGTTAATTATCTGGCATTGTACAACGTTAATTGACCAAGAAAATATATAAAGAAAAATACTCTACTCAGCTTCACGGTGTATCCCGCACGAGGCAGGGTAGGCAGAGGGAACCCGGGAACCTATTGTAAAGTTCCACTTCTGTTCCCCACTTTCCGCCGAATTTGAGGCATTGCGTGTTGAGTGGCGGAACTCAATGCCGCGCTAAGCCTTATTACCAGAGCGAAGAAATGAAACATTAAATATTTCAATTGTAAATATTAAATATTTCATTTCCTCGACTGGGGATCGAACCCAGAACCTGTCGGTTACAGTCACACTCTTGTGCCGATGCGCCACGACAGGCCTCATAAAGAAAAATAAATTTATAATTTTGGGTATTATTTTGTGCACCTTTATTTCCCAACAACTGCCAAAGTAGCTTTTTTAACATTCAAATTACATAAAATAAGATTTCACAGCCTTAAAAAAATCGACCAGCAGAAAAAAAAATCTTAACCACATTAGTTATGTTTCTTTTGATTTATGAGTGCTTTAAGTGAGACTTTTCAATAATTATTTGACAGAATAAACCGGTAAAAGTAAGAACGGAGTGCCTTAACATTAGGTTCCCAAGTTTCCACCTCTACCTGCACTGCTATTTTTGGGGTACAGCGAGATAATATAAAAATATATGACCTATTTTTACTATGTTTTTTTAAAGTGTTATCCCACACTTAGGACAGAAAATTTTTATTAATTTTAGGACAGAGAATTTTTAAATTTAAGTTTAGTATATATGACCTAGCTCATAATTAAAAAAAAAAATATTGCACTTTTGAATTGGGAATAAATACAAACGTCATCATCCTTAAAGTACTTTGCTAAAAATATCCAGTATCTAACTATACAGTTAGTCATTTCAATATTAAACTTACAATATCAACATGCTTATTCAATACTTACTTACATATTCAGTAGGTACAATAACAGCAATTTTGCATTATGATGGAATAATCATAAATAAACACCCTTCGATCTACCAACAGCTATTAAAACAAAAAAAAAAAAAAAACAAACACCAAAGATTATCAAAAGTTATTTATTACAAAAAAAAAAACAGCTCAAAAAAATTAAAAAAAAGAACAAAAACAGTCAGCTAACTAAAATTTAAAAAAAAAAGGCACCAATACTTCCCAACTTCCCCGTCCGCCGTCCGTGGTCAGTCTAGCCGCAGCGGCGCCGGCGGCGGCGTCGTCTGCGCCGGCAGCTGCGCCGTCGCCTTCGCCGGCTGCAGCTGCGGCGCCTGCGCCTGCTGCGGCGGCGCCGGCGGCGAGACCCACAGCGCTGTAACAAATAATGCCAACACGTTTTTTTTAAAACGCTAAGTTGAGGGAACATGGGAACCTCACGTTACGATATTCCGTTCTCATGGATCACGTTTGTATGCCACAACTGGCCTCATGTAGCAAAGTAATACTATATATTTTACGTTCTCCCACACGTTTATAGTCAAATTGCTTTTTTTTATACTTTGTACAAAAAATTAACTGCTTAACGCATTTTTTTAATTTATTTATTATAAATAAAAAGAAGAAATAAACAAAAATGAGAAAAAAGCAATCTCTAACATGTAACCTTTTAGAAAAAAACGGGCTTAAGAAAAGAATGAATACTAATATATAAAACAGTATCTACAATACTGGATCTGGTCACGTACAAAGCATGAGGACCTCCCAGAGGGCATGTATGAAGAAGTTGATGACAGTGGACGAGGCGAAAGAAATCGAATCCAAGCATTTGACGCTCCCTTCTCCCTACATACCACGCTAGATACCGCTAAAAATCGATAGGGATATCGCGTAAAGCAAATAAATACTATCTAATACAAATATATTTAATTAAATTAAGCGCAAAAAAACTCGACCTTTTAATATTTTTTTCTACAAATTATATAATAATAAATTTTACCCGCCGCGATCTACGTCGTCGCTTACGCTTCGGCCGCCTGCACGCGTCCTCCGGCACGTCAGAGCGAGAGCGCGTCAGCGACCGCGGCTGGTGCGCGTTGTTGTCGCTGCGCCTGGCGGTAGTGTGACGGCAATTAGTTTGATAGCAAATATTGCTACTAACAAAAGTTATGTGTTTTTCGTTTAAAGAAAGACGTTGCGTCTAAATTGGACGGTTGTAGGTTCGATTCCTACCAGGTGTATTTTACTATTTACATATCGTCGGTCTGGTAACAAAATAAATGCTGCGTTGTGTTCCGCCATCAAACTCGCACTGTTTCCAAAAGTTAACGGTGAATACTCACTCACTCACTCTGCTTGATGCTGTATTCCTCATACGGTAGGGTAGGCTGAGGGAACTTGGGAACCTACTGTTAAGATACTCCGTTTCCCACTTTCCGGAACTCAACACCGCGTTTTGCCTTGTACCAGAGCGAAGAAATGAAAATATTGAATATCTAAATTGAAAATATTAAATATTTCATATCCTCGAGTGGAGATCGAACCCACAGCCTGTCGATTACAGTCACATATGCTTGTGCCGCTGCGCCACAGTGAATACCTAAGTAACTGAGTGCTATAACATATACACCAACGAATGATTTGACAGCTACAAATATCTAAGAACAACAAAAGAAAGTATCAAAATTACGCACTTCTTGGGAATTTTCTCGTCCGTCACTCCCCGACGGTCACTGAAATTATAGAGTTAGAGTAAATAAAATTAAAATTACTATTCAACATTAAATTGTTCTTCTAAAAAAACACTGATAAAGCTAAGTTGTTGTTATAATAGTAGACTCACACTTGATCTCGCAGATAGGAGGGGAGGCAGTGGGAACCTGGGAACCTAGTGTAATTGTATTACTTTCCCACTTTGAAATTTTCGTTCCCCAGTTTCCAAATGCTTGCGATATTGTGTGCTAAGTGGAGAAACTCACAATATTAAATATGTTTTCTTCGAGTGAGAATCGAAACCATACCGACTGTAACGTTTACAATCGCACGTTTGTACAAAGGTTAGTTGCACCCTGAGCCACGACAGGCCTCTTGTTTTCATTTACAAAATAAAAATCCAAAAAAATAATACAAAAAGAACCAAAAACGGTAGAAAAATTATTACTTTTAAAGAAGCACCACTTAATATCTACTCTTTTGTTACATTACTCAGCTTCACACTGTATCCCGCACATGGCAGGATAGACAAAGGGAAGGAACCTGGGAACCTAGTGTCAAGACACTTCGTTCCACTTCCATTCCCCACTTTCCGCCGAAATTGGGGCATTGAATGTTGAGTGGCAGAACTCAACGCTGCGCTTTGCCTTGTTACCAGAGCGAAGAAATGAAAACATTAAATATTTAAAATTGAAGATGTTAAATATTTCATTTCCTCGAGTGGGGATCGAATCCACAACCTGTCGGTTACAGAAACACGCTTGTGCTGTTGCGCCACGACAGGCCTCAAAGGTTTTGTCACATTACGTACTATTTAATTCATGGAAAGCATAATTGTAACTTTAAAAGACTCTTATATGAATTACTTTGTATAAATGAATGATAACTTAACTTTTGTATCTCAAATATTGTTCTCAAGTAAGTGGCCTAGGCCTTATTGAGAATAAATGGCTTTAAACTAAAAAAATACTTACGAATTTTCGACGGTCTTCGTTTCATTGTGATTGCTATGGGCGTGACGTCGTGCCGCTGCAGCCCGACGCCTCCTGTCCCACACAATAATATTAGTAAAGTGCAACTTTGAATTCCGCCACTCAGTACGCAACGCCTTAAATCTTGCTTTAAGTGTCTTAACACTAGGTTCCCAAGTTCCCTCAACCTAGCCCTTCTATGTGCGCGACACAGTGTGATGCTCAGTATTTTATTTAAATATGTATACATAATAATATTAAAAATATGGGTCCCAGGCAGTGGGTCCATACCAGTGGACCACCAGTGATCCAGAGAGACCAAAATTTGGTCCATAAACATTTCTAGAGCGAAAATCATAAATTGTTACATATTTAATTTCTTGAAAGGTAACCTACTTGTGCCGCATGTCGTTTTTTAAATTTTACTCTTTTTTTTAACAAAATGCAGCACTAGATTACGCTCAAATTACTGATAAGATAAAGAAGCTATATTCATACTAAGGGTTTCGTTTATAATAAAATTACCAAATATATACAATAAAAAGATTCATCGGAAAATTTCCATAACCAACTTTTGTTTAATATTCAAGTAAGTCTTGATCCTCGCGGTGTACTGCGGGGCGCCCGTCTCGCTGCGCTTGCGCATAAACGTTACAAGATCTTCATTTATCTTCCCATCGGGCTCCATGCCGCAGGTGTTGGTGTCCCCGATTTTTAAATCATCCCATCTGAATTATCATTAGAAGACTTCATTACATTTTTTTTTATATTTTTTGTTAATTATTAAATTAATATTTGTCAAGTATATCTTTGTGATTTGAACTTCCAGATATAAAAACAAAATAAATGTATTTATTTAAAAAAATGTATCAACAAATGCTTACAGCAGCGCCCTTGGCGAGTTGTTCCCGAAACACCAATTAAAGAATTTAAACTATTTAATTTAAAACTCATCACTGAAAACCGCATTAAAATCGAATCAGTGATTAAAGAAATTATTGGTAATATTAGATTGTATAAACAAATGCTGTAGGACCCGTGAGTTGTTACCGTGAACCCTATCTAAGAACATCAACCAATCAAACTGAAACCAGACACTAAAACCAAATAAAATTTAACCAGCGGTTTTGGAGATAAATAGTAACATTGGTTTCCACAAACATATAACTCAACGCCGCGCTTTATGCCTAGTCAACAGGGCGAAGAAAGAAAATGATTAAATAATTTATTCCTCCAAGTCAAAATCAAACCTACGACCGTCCACACAGTCAGTCTTTGTCAAATGTGATGGAAAGGAGATTCGTACTAAATGAATAAAAAAAATCTCCGCACTGGTAGATAGAGCGCGGCGTTCAGTTCCGCCACTTCACACAACGCTTCTTGAGGTATGAGGGCGTAACAGGACTGCATAGGATGTTGTAAAGGAGAGTTAGATCATGTAAATTACGCCTATGTTCAATTGACAACCATTTCAGCTAACTACGGTACTTAGCTTACACATGGTCGTGTTTCAATCCAAAAATATATCTTATTGTGAGATTTTGCAGTCGTTCAAGTTTATTGATTACTTTCTTTCTTTCTTTCTTAGCTTCACGCTGTATCACGAGGCAGGATAGGCAGAGGGAACCCGGGGACCTGGTGTTAAGACAATCCATTCCACTCCTCACTTTCCGCCGAATTTGAGGCATTACGTGTTGAGTGGCGGAACTCAACGCCGCGCTTTGCCTTATTACCAGAGCGAAGAAATGAAACATTAAATATTTAAATTGAAAATATTAAATATAGTTGCTGAGAATGCAAATCTAAGTAGCACAAATCAGCAGAATCGAATCGAGAATTGGTAGAAGAAGAGCATGGGCCAGAGATGTTTTGGCCTTCAAAGGCAAAAGGTTCGTCCATCTTCTCACTGTACTTATGAGCTCCGATATGTATGGCGACCAGGAAAATGCACTGAGATATGACCGAGATATTTGATATTAAAATATATTTGTGTACGAATGCGATAAGTTTTGGGTACTATCCCTACTCGACGAAATGTTATTTCCAGTTAATATTTTCATTTCCACACTCTAGTAACAAGTGTAATGAGTGTAACTCAATTCAGATTTAAGATTTCGTCGGAAAAAATGTTCTAAGGTTTGCTTATACAAGTACTCTCTGAAATTATATTATTCGCTGTGACTATACTATAGGTCATTTTAAAGCCTGCCTATATAAGTGGAGTACAACAAAAAAAAATACTGCCTGTTCTTAAATACTAAAAAATACTTCATCTACTAATGATTTTTTTATAGGTTACGTACAAACTTTATAAGCTGTAAAAAATATTGTACAAAAACACTTACCGATACTTGTCAAAACGATTAACCGCTTGTAAAATATAAAAAAATCAAAAATAAAAAATTTAGAAAAAAATTATGTCGAAAAATCACAAATTAGAACATGTCAACATGAATTTCTTTGTTCAAATAAATCTTAAATTATTTTTTTTGATTTCTATCAAAAATATTGTCATGGCCAGTTATAATAATAAGAAAAGGTTACTATCTTTTAGGTAAGAACTGTGATTCAATAGTTTTTTTTATTCTTATTATAAAAAACTAATAAAATAAAATCCAAGGCGTCCAATCCTTGCTTAGTCTAGCCATAGAGAACAAAGCACCAAATGCTACGGTCTGGGAATACCTTTTTCGCCTCGTCAGCCGTCACCAACATCCTCATGATTTTTACGCTGACCATCCTCCAGTATAGACAGATACTGTGTTTTCGAAGATCAATCAAGGTCTCCCCTGAAGGAAAAGTGATGTGTAAGGAAGGATTTATGAAGGAAAAGTGAGTGGTGAGGGAGGAGCTCTCACCGCTCACTTTTCCTTCATAAATCTAAGATTTCTTAAAATAATTGAAACTTCCTTAGAAGCACTGTAAATTTTAATTGGGCTCCTTTTTTAAGTTTTAAAATGCATTCGAATTATTATTTTATCATCATTATTACAATATTTTATTTAATAACTAAATGTGACCATCACATAGCTGAACTAGCCAGTTAAATTAAAGTATTTTTAACCAACGCTAAATATTGCTCAGAGAGCGGAATGTGAAGAACAGTACTACTACGGTGACGAAGATTCTCTGTTCCTAACCTTCATTATTTTGTGATCTAATAATTTGAAACTTAACGTGATATCTCCCTTTGCGCATTATCTATTACTAACTCTCAATAAGAAGGAATTTTACACTTTTGTGTGTAAAGACAAAAACAAGCAAGCAAAGTTTAGAATAATTGAAAGCCCCTGAGGTCTGTCGTGGCGCAGCGGAGTGTGACTGTAACGACGACAGGTTCTGGGTTCGATCTCCAGTCGAGGAAATTAAATATTTAATATATTCAATTTAAATATTTAATGTTTCATTTCTTCGCTCTGGTGTTAAGGCAAAGCGCGGCGTTGAGTTCCACCACTCAACCACGCAATGCCTCAAATTCGGCGGTAAGTCGGGAACGGAAGTGGAACGGAGTGTCTTAACACTAGGTTCCCGGGTTCCCTCTGCCTACCCTGCCTCGTGCGGGATAGACAAAGATATCGAACCATTCTTTTGAATAACATAAAACTACATCCAAATGGTTAATTTGTTCAGAAACTAATAACAGCTTTTATTTAGCATCGACGATTAAATACCGTTTTGTAATATTTACATAATACAAGTAACCCAATTTTTAAGTCACAACATTACTTTTGAAAATATCATTTCTTCCTTTTTATGAGTATGACGTCATAGGAAGTACTCTTACAGAATTTCCTGAAAAAAAATCAACTGTTAACGTACAAGGTAGTGACATAAAATGTTAATTTATTTAAAATATAGGTTAATGGGATTTCAGTCTCAAGCGTAAAAAAACGCTTTTACTAAAGCTGTATAAAAGCGTTACGAAAGCTCTTATTATGATACAAATAAGATCTATTTTCATCAAGACTAGTGTTAAGAAAGTGTAAGATAAAAATAATTCGGAGTCGTTCGTGTATTTCCGTAGCAGTTCGCGCCCGCCCGCCTTAAGAGATGCGCCCGCGCACTAGGCGAATATAATTAATGGATTATACTATTTAATTCAAACAAGGAGTTATTTTATATAATAAAAATATCATTTTTGTTTTAATTTATATATTTTAAAGATAAAAAGTATTTTGTTTAAGTGAAACGGTGTATTGCAAAATAATGTAATGTGTTTCTAATCTTATTTGTGTAATGTAAGAATGTGAGCGTGTCTAGAAATATATTTGGGTCTAGTGATTTATGTAAATATAGTGCGAATAAAATAATTATTTAAAGTCTTTCGTTAAGCTGATGAAGCAGGGATTGTTCATATAAAACCGTTTCAGTTTTTTGTCTACGAAAGAGATGCATTCCTAAAAAAAAATATTGATCTGTAATATTTAATATATTTTTATTATTTTATGTACACAATTTGGTTTAACCTAGTAGTTTTGGATCAAAATGACTTCAGCGAAAGAAAACAGTGATGTAATTGATAGCATTCAGATCAAAGAGGAGAAACCTCGTATAGCTGAAAGAAAAGAATCGAAAGATTTATCAGAGCTACCCCCTACAGGCACTTCTTTACACAAGAGACGTAGGGGTGAACCTCCTGCAACTTTATCTGTGAAATCTCCTCAAACACCATCTGATGCTGAAGGATCTTCACCTTGTACAGCTGGGCCAATATCTGACGAACCATGGAACGTCCAAGATGGAGATACGACAGACCCAGAAGCACTATGCGAGGGTATGCTACAAAGATTGAAAAATCGAGACGACCCTATATCACGACGTGGTAGAGATCTAGCGGCACGTACTAAAGATACATTGGAGGCCTTAGATCAACTTGACAAATTACTTGAGTTACTCGATCAATTCGTAACATTAAAAGACCATAACGCTAGACTTCTTAGAAAATTACGTGATGTTAACCATCTAAAACGTCTTCATAATGCACATAAAACAATTGACCAAGAGAACGAAAGATTGAAAGATGAAGCTAAAGAGTTGGAACTAATTAATGAAGCTTTGGACGCGGAATTTGAATGTGAATATGGTCAAGCGATTTTCGATGCTGTTGTAGTTGGAGGAAGAAGTATGAAAAGAACTGCGTCTAGATGGAAATCTCATTCTAGATTTGGTGGTTCCCTGTTAAGGAAACAGAGATCCAGATCAGCTGGCGGAGAAGAAAGCGACGCAGCTCCTGGTACTCCTCTTAGAAGAAGATCTGATGGGATTTTTTCAAAAGAAGTCGACAAATCAAAAGTTTCTAATTGGACAAGAGTGAAAGCAGCTTTTAAGTAAGAGGTTTTGTTATTATTTCATATTTTACAAAAAAGATCGAAATATGTTTTGAGTATTTTTTTGGGAAAGAAAAGTTATATGAGTTGTATTGGGAAGTTGTCTTTGTCTATGTGATATATACACGATAAGATTTATTAGAAATAATAAAAGTTATGTTACAATAATAAATATCTTGACAAAATGCAAAACATTTTATCATAAGGACAATAGACATAATATTGTATAATTATAACTAAGTTAGTTTCCGTGTTTTAAATGTAACCTTATTTACAGATCAGAATATATGAAATCCTAGGTTACATAGTTAACCCAATTAATAAAATGTATGTAGAAGGAATAATTTAGTATGACTGAGTGATTCTTTTTTCTTTTACGACATCATCATTCATTGCCGTTTACGACGATTCATCAACAACTGCTTAAAACTTTACTTTGTGTTTTTAGCCACTTTAAACTATTTAAAATAAAAACAATAAAATTTTGTATTGTTGCTATTATCGTCCTAAATTAGAATTGGATTAACTAACGTTACTTGTGTTTTAGTTAATTATTAGGTCTTTTTTCAGTGTCATGCTGTATTCCGCATAAAGCAGGGTAGGCCGAGGGAACGTGAGAATCTAGTGTTAAGACATTCCGTTTTCCATTAGGCCCTCTCCAGGCCTTAGTACTTACCAATAAAATATTTTCAGATGGGAGAAAGCCCAATGGCCACCAGCCACTATAGGTGGTACTGCGGCAGTAGCTGCAGGTGCTATGGTAGGAGCTGTCGCCTTAGCTGGTTCCAGTCCAGGTTCACTTCCCAACCCTGAACCAAGGGACTCAGCCAGTTTGACGCCCGGAAGTGTTATATCGCTTACTCCTAATTCTTCTTGTGAAGAATTGAGGATGGATACAGGTAGTTTTCTAATTTGTTTAACTTTAAATCTCTCATATAGCTGGATAGGCAGAAGGAACATAAAGGAACCTCGGGACCTTATATTAAGACACACTATATCTATTAAGACACATTGCTCATTTTCCATTGCATATAGATCGCGCTCGCTCGGAACTAAATTGTCTTTTATATGTTGTTCAACCACTCTAAAGATATAGCAGCTTACTTCATTATTATATTTAAGATCGAAAAAGTATTTGAAAATATTTGGCATTTTTGTCTGACTGTTTCACGATTCTCAGTAAAACAAAGAATAAGAATGTGAGTACTTGACGATAGGAATCTATTTCCGGTGCAAGAATGCGTGAGCGCATCCTCAATATGCATTGACTTTTGATCACGTGTCTAAAAACACGCTTATAACTTACTTAATTTAATATAATTCCATTCGTTATAAAATATGAAAAAATAGTCTTTTTTTATTTTAAGGAAAACTCTAATTTTATAATAGTATTGGAGACACAAAAGTTTTTTTTAAATAATTGCATATATTCTTTTAATCTTGTGTTATATTGCGAACTTTGGTTAGAAAATTAAGTTATTTGGTATGTATGTATGTATATTGTTTTAGAACTGCGACGCCGAAGTTGTATACGCAGTGATGAACAGGACAATAGCTACTTGCAGGCTCCAATGCAGGTAAACTGGCATCTTCAATCTATACCTAAATAAGGCATTGTCAGAAATGTACAATAGAGTTTAACGCCAATTTCAACGGAAACGATGTTGGGTATTTAAAGTTCAACTGAAATTCTATCTATGGATTTGTATCCAAATAAGTCATAACAATTACGAATTAGTGTTTCAGATATTTAAAAAAAAATATATAAAATTAAAATTCTTCTATATAAAAAATATTTCTATCAGGACGACAGTTCCACATCGCCTTCTCCTAATAAACTCCACAAGAGTGCATGGGTGAAAATGCGTGATATAATCCAAACTCATAGAGAATCAGTCAAAAAGAAGACCAGGGGACCCAAAGGTTCCCCAGACGTGTTACCTTCGAGAAGACGGTCCTTTAGCGACGGTGGGGATAGTGATGCTCCTCCGGCATTAACTTTGACTATACCATCTTCTGAAGAACTAGGTAATCTATCGTTTTTTTTAACCTAAAAATATCTGTTCAATTTCTGTTTCATTATAAATAACGTTTGAGGATAAATTAATATAAAAAATCGAATGTAATTATTGATATCTTATTTATAAAATTAATTATATCTAATGTATACATTAGATGAAATATATTTCATAAATTTAAAATTTACGAGATATTTTTTGATTTATGGCTCTTATTTTGCGTAATATATGAGAGAGTAAGTTTCTTCATTTGGGAAATATAGCTGGTTGACGCATTGTTGGATTATTTTTTTCTTTATTCTATCCATATACTTACAAATAAGTTAAAGTGAATAATGTAGTTAATAATAACTGTTCTCTCTTAGCTTCACCCTGTATCCCGCACAAGGCAGGGTAGGCAGAGGGAGACATTCCGTTTCACTTCCGTTTCCCACTTTCTGCCGAAGAGTCATTGCGTGTTGAGTGGAGCAATTCAACGCCGCGCTTTGCCTTATTACCAAAAATAATAACTGTTACTCTATAAAATTATCATTATCGTAACTTAAAATATATAAAATTCTAATTTCCACCAGAATCTGAAGGTTCCCATCCATTACTCCGCAAACAACGTTCCTTAGAACTTGGAGCAAGACCACCTCAGCACAGACAGCCTCGCGACTCCAAATGGTCGAGGGTGAAACGAGCATTCCTCACTTCAGCATCAGCGTCTGTACCGTCGAGTCCAAGTAGACATTCTGCATTCTTTACTGATGGAGGTAAGTCTAGGCCTAAGCTTTCAGGTATTATAACGATGATAACTTTAATATTTTTTTTACACTGCCTAGTGTGAGACATTGTTTGAGAGCTGAGAACAAAGCATTGATAAAATTGAAGAAAGATTTAAAATATATGAACTCCTCGGAGAGAGTGTTTGAAGAAATTGAAGACATCTTATATCTTTTTAGGAAAGATATAATAGATATGCAGGACGAGTAAACATTTAAACGCTGCTAACGAAATTGTGCAAACATTAGTCTTATACAATAACTATTAAAATTTACTACACATCTCTCTATATTATTTATTTCACATTAAATGAAACTTTAGTAAAAACAATAGTGGACACTAATTTACAATAGCAGGTTTATTTATAGCAGAATCATCTAATCCGACCACATGCTTTTAATTTCATACCTAGCAATGTTTTGGTCAGGATATAATTTGAATGTAACCCGATAGTGCTAAAATGCTATAATTGGGTAAATAACCCACCATTCCGAAACTACGGAAACTACTGGATACAAACTGTAAGATATATCTAAATTTCTTTGGAAACGGAAACGAGATTTTTTTTTTAAATTCTACGCATACTTAGTTGCAAATCACGTCTACAGTAAATTATAATACCTAATATTTATATGAACGGTTCATTTTCCTTCAAATATAAACAATATCTGGTTTGTATCGTTTTCAATTAAATATTACTATAACTTCAGCTCCTCTTGTTCAACTAATTTTAGACTTGAACTAATGATTCACTGTCCTTTGCTTGCTTAGTTCATAAATATGTAAATTTATTTGTATCTTTTAAAGTACATTTTGCAAAATGGAATTTCATTCTATAGGCTGAGAATACATTTGATTGTCATTTATGTCATTATTTTTTGCTTCAAATAATATAGATTTTTTTCCCTAACAGAGTTACGCAGAGGTAACCTGAGAAACTAATTTTATGACACTCTGTTCCTATAAACAAATATCTCTTCTGCACTTTCTGCAATTTTTTTCTTTCAGTATTTAGTGGTCGAGCTTAAAGCTAAAGATACACACACGGACACACACATACACATAGCTTCAACGTGCATCTCGCACATGGCAGGGTAGGTAGAGGGAATTTGAGAACCTAGAGTTAATACACTCCGTTTCGTTCCCCACTTTTCGCTTAATTTGCTTTGTTACTAGAGCGACGTAATAAAAAGATTAATTATGTCATTTCCACGAGCGGGGATCGAACTCACAACAAAACACGATATGTTTATTACAGTCACATCTTAAGTTGGTAAAATTCCAACGGTAAAATTCCATTAGAACAGTCTAATTATTTAGACGGACGACTGATTAACACGAGAAAGATATATAAAAAAGAAAAATAAGTTAATTTATGAAATTTCTAAACATCATAGTTACAATCAACCGGCGTTGAGTTGCACCACTTAACACCCAATACTTAGAAATTTCCTCGAAAATTGGAAAATGGATATACACAGGACACAGCGCGAAGCTATAAATAAGCATAAATTATCATATTTCTATATATAATATACTAAAAGCTATAAAATCTATAAATAAACAATACAAAGGAACGCTGTAACTAAATATGATCGATAGCAACGGAGCCAAGGCCCGTAATGACGGAGTTAGAAATCGTTTAGCGTATAGCGATACCAAAACACTTAAATTCAATGAGTAATATTACCAAAATAATATTCAACAAACAAACTGTGATATGAATTATGCTGTGAACCATTATGATGCAGTTAGATAGTGTTAGATTGGTAGCATGGATATGAGTTTAAAGTAATAGGCAATACCACCTCTCCACTAGTATGTATGTACACTCTTTCGCTCGACGTGATTTTTTATAAAACTTCAGGCTGTACCCTGCACATGACAGAGGAAACATAGCAACCTAGGGAAAGTCACTCCTCCTTATTAACTTTAAAGACTTCGTTTCACCAGATTTCTGCGAATTTGGGGCACTGCCTCATTACCAGGACGAATAAATGACATCTAATCAACGAACTGTCACGTTTACAGCCACACAATTCATGTTTAAAATTTCTCCATTTTGTTTAAAAGAAATAAAATACCTTTAAGCATTAAGCTTGTTCAGCTTAAAGCTTGAAGTTTTTTTTTATATGTCCGTGGAAAAAAGAAGATTGGACATCAGACTCATAAAACAAGTTTACCTTTACATTTTGTTCGAGACATTGGAGATGAAAATGTTGTCAACTTCACTTTCTATCGAGAACAAGAAATAAAAAGAGATATCAACATTTACTTGAATAGACATCGAACCTGCAACCGTCTCGGTTAGGATCAGGAAATATGACAATATTTTTAAATACGATTTATCGTATCCGAACACGTGTGCAAATCTACAAGCAAATCTGACTAGAAGAATTGGGTCAAAATGGCATTGCAACATTTTCTTACATTGATTGATAGATAGATCGATGCAGGTGTTACTAAAATCACATTTCAACATTGGCACGTATAGGATGTCTTCAAAACAGGCCTTTCCCATTCGGGGAAGGCATAATTAATTTCTTCGCCCGTGTAAGCAGCAGCAAAATTGGGAAGGCCGTGAAGAGTGTCTTAAGGTAGCAGAAATTAGTAAAAAATCACACTACAGTGATGCTAACAACATAAATAAGTTGTTACAAGAATTTCAAAGTATCTTGATGAGAACGTATGGTGTAGTTGGTCAGCGCGCTTGGACGGTTACCAAGGGGCTTGGGTTCAAATCCTGCTAAGTTCAAATTTTTATACGTTTTTAAATTTCGATTTTTTTTATAAATGTACAATAAAAGTTTAAAAATAAAAAGAACAATGTAAAAATAGGATGTTTATAGGTTTTATTTTTTCCTTTATCTTATGACTCTGTTGACATAAATGATAGATTTTATAAGTGATCGAAGGAACTATAAACTTGATTTTTTTATATTAATCTTATATTGACAACTTGACACATGGTCTTAACAAAACGAACAGATGATTAAAACAGGGCTCCAGATAAGGGTTCCGTTTTGTTTTGAGACACGAAATTTAACGAAAAGTAAGAGAACCTTGTAGTCAGAATTGCAAAATATAATACTGCTATTTAGAGCTTTTAGTTATGCATAAAATCACGTGAGCACTTCCTGTTTGCAAAATCTACATCCGGTTTTACACCGGATGTTTTACTATAACAATCGTAGCGTTAGACCTGGGATGTTTCTGTTTATTTTATTTTAATTTAAAATTATACTTATAATGACAGGCTTAAACAAATATAATTATTGTAGAATTGTAAAAATGGATTCGATTTCCTTTGACCGTACCGCACCGTAACTTATGAGTGAGTTAACCTGGTTAAGTACGGTTTTGTTACTTTATTTCATCGTAGAGGTTATTGTTAAATTTAAAATTTTTCTAATTTTTATAGTTTCTGTTAATTTTTGTTCATTATATAGTAGTTAAAAAAACAATTATTATTATTAATTATTTTAATTTAAAAAGATGAATTAATGTGTATAAATATATAAATTTAACGGGAAATATTTCATAAATAAACTGAATTTGACGAGTATTACATTATAAAGAAACGTCCTCTTTTTTGAAAAGGAAGGTTAAAAATAATCATGGCGAACGTAAGAGTCTGGCTGTTAACAGTCAGACGGACACAGTGGTCGTAGGATCTTTCTTTTCTAGGGGAAAGAATTAAATATTTAAACAATTTTCTTTATTTTTTTAGTGAATAAATCATCATCGCCTCAAACTCATCACGTAATGTTTCATACTTCGAGAACAAGCTATTTTTTTACGCCTCTAATTAGACAAGATGAACATTTTTATCTAAAGATCTAATAATGAAAATGTCAGACAGATCTCATTTACCAAACTAAAGGTGAACGTACCCGCTAATATAATTCATTTCGGGCAGTTGGATTGCGGCCAACTTTCGGCCGGTCTATATCGCGGATAGGTTTTCAGATTTCCAGAAACTTAGTTATAAAATTTACTTGTAATAATAATATATGTATGTATGTATATAAATATATTCGAAGAATTTTGTTGATATGAGGAAAATTTGGGAAAAATATTCCATTTATAATACGCAAAAGTTTATATTCGGTTATTTGTGATGTCAATTTTAAAGAGTGTTACCACTAGGTTCCTACAGGGTAGGTCCCTGCCATGTGCGGGATACAGCGTAAAACAGGAAAAAAGTCAAACATACAATTCACGTTTTGTCTGTCTGGATATTAATGTATAAAAGGAATTAATCAATGTTAATTTTTACAAAATTCATAAATACAAAATATACCTACAAAGCATAATATTATAGTAATTAACTTTAAACTAATGGTCTGCTCAAGAATAAGTAAAGAGTTAATTTATATACACTAGAAGTGGGAAAAAGGAATATAATTGTAAAATGTGTCTGTGATTTCCAAAAAATCACCATTGATAAACTTCTACAACATACTTACATAATTCGAAAACGACACCAGTAAAATAATTAAACCTTCACATGGGTCCCAAGCAAGTCCCAGTTACTGGTATGGTTGTATGTCATACCAGTCACTGGGACAACGCATGGACATCTATGTAATTTTTTATTAAATTTTCGTATCTGTTTGAAAATATTTTGTTTATTTATGCAAAAGGCAGAAGAAACTTAGAAACCTAGTGTAAAGATACTCCGTTTATAAACACTATCACTCTCCGCTTTACACCTTTCAACACCGCGCTTTAGCCATGTAACGTTCCACGCCACGGCAGACCCCAAAATGTTTTCAGCATACATAATCTTACAAAAAAAAACACTTTAATTTCACACAAGAAAATACAAATTGTAGCCTTTGAACTTCTTTGAATTGCAATTTAAATAATCAATGTTATACATAAATCGATATCAGAGCGCCATCCATTAACAGTTGATCTCGAGTATTTTAGATAAGACAAACATAAACGCCTTGTGTAAACAAAACTACTACAAATATAGAAAGATGAAATATATGATTTGTTTTAAAATAATATTAAAATGTTCTAATAAATTTGTATCGTGTTATTTATAAAAGAACGTATTATTTTTTTACGTAGCTGTATTTGAACCTGTAACTCTTGGAAACCGTCCATTGATTCTGTTGACTAAACCATACGTTCTCATCTAACTATGTTGAAGTTCTCATATGATTGATACAACTTATTTATGTTGGCGTCGATGAACAAGGTTTTCAATTAAAGACCCCATTAATATCGGTTAATTCACTCAGAAGTTTCGGACTTGTACAAGCTGTATCCGGTTAAAGTAGATAAAGGGAACTTGGGAACTACCTGTCCTACCTGTCTAATGTCTTTTTCCACCGAATTCTGTAGGCATTGTGTTTTGTGTTGTGTTTCCAATAACATTTTTTCATAAATCATGTTAAATCCCCGTGATCTCAAACGTCTGTTCATTATAAAATATATAAACACTGTACATCTCACCGTATCGTAAACAGAAACTCCCAGTTTTGTAAGGTGGCCCAGTTATCTTAAACTAGATCGGGATACAGATTTGACCGCATTTACTATGCCATAGGATTAATTTTGATAAATAAAAGTATTGTTTTAGAGGCCTGTCGTGGCGCAGCGACACACGCGTGTGACTGTAACCGACAAGTTTTGGGTTCGATCACCACTCGAGCAAATGAAATATTTAATATTTTCAATTTAAAACACGGCGTTGAGTTCCGCCACTCGACACGCAATGCCTCAAATTCGGTGGATAGTGGTCGACGGAATTGGAACGGAATGTCTCAACACTAGGTTCCCAAGTTGCCTCTGCCTACCCTGCCATGTGCGGGTGCCTGCCATGTACAGTGTGAAGCTGACTATTTCTTTAGCTTAACGCTGTATCCCGCGTGTGAATTAGGCAGATAGAAATCCTAAACCTAGTATCAAGACACCTCGTTCCGTTTTATACATTCCAAACTTTCTTTATAGTAAACATCCAAATTAACGGAATTAAATGCCGCGCCTTGCCTTGTTACCATAGTAAAAGAATGATAATATTAAATGTTTCATTTCCTCGATTACGATTCCCCGCGCCACGAGAGGCCTTAATTTTGAGAAAAACAAAAAGTTAGTTTTCTATAGTGGAAATCCACAACTGCTATGTCGCTGCGACATCACATTACTGGATATTATAAAAAAACAATCTAGTACTTCGTTCTGAGAGACTAACCACGGCGTTCAGCTTCGCCATTTAGCATACAATCTCTTGAATGTTAACCGGTGCATGAGAACAGAGAACGTTATGCGGGAAAAAGCGTAAACCTTTTCTTATTTTACACTACGAGAATATGCTATAAATAGCAGGATAAGTAGAAGTAATCTGGGAACCTCATGTAAACACACTCCCTCTTATACAGATATTTCCGTCTCCACTTTCCGCTTGTTTTGACAGGCATTCCGTGAAGTACTAACCGTGAAGCCACTCAATTAATTCCAATAAAAAATATAAAATCTAGACTCTCTCTCAGCTTCACGCTGTATCCCGCACGAGGCAGGGTAGGCAGAGGAAACCCGGGAACCTAGTGTAAAGACACTCCGTTCGACTTCTGTTCCCCACAGAATCTAGACTGGTTCTAGATTAGTCTAGACAGAAATAGGCCCTGACGCAAGAACCTCGTTAGGCCACAAGGCCGGCTATAAAACTCTAATTCTCACTTCGATTCAAATCAAATTTTAATCACCCGATTTATTGATACGCCTAATGGCTATCAAAAATTCAGGTAGCCGTAGTTTATTTAATGCTAAATGTATGTTGAAATCGGTTATTTAAAAACGGTATTTTAGTTAGTAGTGGTGTTTGTTTGTTTGTCTACTGATTTCTCATAAGGGAAAGTCGATTTGGAATGATCATTTCTCAATCTAAGCAACTTGGAACAGTCCAAGTCAAGTTGTACTGAAGTAGGTGCTGTTGTTTTAGAGATAAATACCAATTTACAAATTTCAAGATACGTTTTTAATTCGTTGAAGCCTGTTGTGGCGCAACGGAACAAGCGTGTGACTGTAAAGGACAGGTTGTCAGTTCGATTCCCACTTGAGGAAATGAAATATTTAATATTTTAAAAATTAAATATTTAATGTTTTCATTCGAATCGCTTGTAACTAACAAGGCAAAGCGCGGTGTTGAATTCCGCCACTCAACACGCAATGATTCAAATTCGGCGGAAAGTGGGGAACGGACTGTCTTAACACGAGGTTCCCAGGTTCCCTCTGCCTACCCTGCCATATGCGGGATACAGCGTGAAGCTGAGTGAGTGTTTTTAATACGAGATGAGGATTTATTGCATTATATTGTTAAATGTTATTATTTATAACGTAATGTCTAAAATATTTCAAACTTTTCAAAGAGGTCGTGGTGACGCAATGGAGTCTGTCTGGAAACGATGACTGAGAGTTCAACACGTAAAGTCTCAAACGAAGTATCATAAAAATATAGAGTAGTGACTCTAGTAGGGTAGGCAGAGAATGCCCTACCAGAGGCCTACCCTACTAGAGATAACAGATTTGTTTTATAATCCAAGAGAAGAATTCTATTAAGGCCTGTCGTGGCGCAGCGGTACAAGCGTGTGACTGTAACCGACAGGTTCTGGGTTCGATCCCCAATCGAGGAAATGAAATATTTTCAATTTAAATATTTAATGTTCCATTTCTTCGCTCTGGTAATAAGGCAAAGCGCGGCGTTGAGTTCCGCCACTCAACACGCAACGCCTCAAATTCGGCGGAAAATGGGGAACGAAAGTGGAACGGAGTGTCTTTACACTAGGTTCCCGGGGTCCCTCTGCTTACCCTGCCTCGTGCGGGATACAGCGTGAAGCTAAGAAAGAAAGAAAGAGAGAATTCTATACAAATTAATTCATATTTTTCAATTCATTAGTTACATCAACTATTTTACTGTCCGCATCCACACTGTTCAAATCATCTTGCAATTTAAATAATTTGTCTTTGAATTGTTTATTCAAATCTGCGTCACCTTCCAGCATCCGGCGTATTATCTCTTTCATGTCCTTAACAGTGTTGCCACTATTATTTTTATTGTCATTACCAACATTTAGGACTGTAGCGTTATTTTGAAATATAAAACTTTGTAGTTCAGTAGCACTTCCTAAGGCACATTTTTTTACTTCTTCAATGATAGTGACAGCTTCATCTTCAGTTGTTTTAGTGACTTCTATAAGGCAGGCCTCGTGCATAGCACCATGTGCCATGAGCTTTGTTAAATCAACTACTCCAGATATAAGTTTTTCTGATATATCCATCATAGTCGATTTTATTAATGGTGACTGGAAAAATTAAAAAAACTTTAGTTTTTTTTTTCTGTACAAAATGATACGCAGAGAAAACATAATATCTTAGCACAAGGTTCCCTCCGCCTTCCCTGCTATATGCGGGGATAAAGTGGAAAGCTAAAAATAAAGAAAACCAACAAATATATCGTGCAGTTATAATTGAGAATGATTCATAAGCTTTCAAGTACCACATTAGTAAGGTCATTATGTGTTTATATAAACATTTCCGTTAAAACCACCGTTTGTTTACCAAAATAAAGATATGCCGTAACGCAGGGGCACAGGCTTGCGACTGTATACGACAGGTTGTGGGTTTGATCTCCCACTAAAGTAATTATACTTAGAAAAAAATATATAAATGCGAAGATATAAAGAAAATCTTAAAATAATTTTGCTGATATATGAAATATTAGTTCTCAATGCATGGATAATTGTCTAAATAGTGTTAACGATTTTAGAACAAAAAAGTAATTGAAATTAGTAAATGAAATCGCGTATTTCAAGCGTGCGAAATCGCGGGCGGGTCGCTAGCATTTAAAATGTTCATTTCTTCGCCCCAGTAACAAGGTATACAACGGCGTTGAGTTGCATCTTAGCAAGTCAGTGGCACAGATAGATAGGAGGTCAAACTTTGAACACTCCTCTATATAGGGGGTTCAAAACAGCTGTAGAAATACCTAACAAATATAAATTTAACGTTGATTAGATTTTGTGAAACGTATGAAACTAGCATTTAAATATATGATCGATACATTTATAACCACAATCTCGCGGAAGAGTGGTGTGGGCGTGTCAAAATTACGTTATAAATGTGCATTGTCGGCATTCCTGCGCGCGTCGGTGATCTTATACAAATAGTTACGTATAAAATTCTGTTTTTCTTTTATTTTTATCGGTTTTTAGGGTTCTGTATATTGAAATGTAAAAATCTTTTTTTTATTTCCTTTTGAGGTTGACTTTGACTTTTTTTAACACTGTTTGTATTGTTTAGAGAATAAGAGACAAGTCTATAGTGTCTTAGGGCATAAAAAAATCAAGCTTTTAAGTCAACGTAATGAAAAAGCACGAGTATTTATCGTTTTTGCAACATTTTGTATGAAAATCGCCGTTCAATTTAAACTTATTGGGCACTACCTGTGGACTATTAGTTATGAAATTTGGTACGATGTGAGAACTTGCAATACAAAAAAAATCATTATTGTTTTTATTATATAGTAAGGAAATTTGGTAAAAGATTTTTATAAGAAATTTGACTGATAGTGTAAAATTGCCGTACAAATTAATAACTATTACAAACTTTTGATAGTATTTCACTTCTTATAAAACGATTGCATATACGAAAGGCTAATTTTGTTAATTTTAATCGACCGTTCTTTCCTTGACAAAATATCCTCAAATTGTTACAGAAGACTTTATAGGCAAATTCGACTCACGCTTGGGCGGTTTTTTTTAGTCAAGTATATAAGTACTATTTCGTTAACACGCTTTTATTAGCTTCGGTCGTATGTATGTATGTCTATGTATACTTGTATACTTTCAACGGAAACTTCGAACGCGATTTTGACTTACTGTAAAGTCTGATATTTTTTTGTGTGCTTTTCAAGAACCGATTGATAATATTATGAAAAAAAAACTTTGCGTAACTCAACACTGTGTTTTATCTAGCTCTCTAATTTACAAAAGCGCGAACACAAAATGTATTCAAGCCCCAAACAAGGAATTAAATGCCATGACGATCTTTTTTTTTTATTATTTAAAAAGAAATCTGACAAAATATATTTGAAATATTTCCCCGCATTAGATATGAACCGACAACCATTGTTTTTATTCAAAATTAGCTACATTTTAGATACACAACGTCAAGAGTCAAAACACGTCCCATTGAGATAAATCCGTCCAGATCTTCAATGGCGGTCATTAAGCAATCTTTGATCTGTAGTAGCGTTATTAATAGAAATATGCTGTAAGATCTTTCATTTTCGCTATTATTAAACATAAAAACTATTTTAATAATTTATATTTATTATTAGTGGAACGGAGTCTCTTAACATTAGGTTCCCGGTTCTACCTACCCTGGCTAAGCGGGATACAGCGTGAAGCTATTTATTATTATATCACGCATATTGAGGCCCAAAGTTGTGGGAGTGTCGGTTCGATCCCCAGGATTTCCATCGAGGAAATGAAATATTCTTATATTTTCAAATCAAATATTTAATGTTTTCATTTCTTCGGTCTGGTAACAAGGCAAAGCGCGGCGTTGTGTTTCATTTCTCAACACGCAACGTCTCCAATTCGGCGGAAAGTGGAAAACGGAACAAGTTGCTAGTACTAAATAAACGCAATTAATCTTGTTAAAATATTTTCATTTAAAATTTAAAACTACATATGTTATTAATAATGACCGCTTCATTTAATATTAATTTGTATCATAGATAGATTTCTCACTACGAAATATGATTTATTTTCAAGGATAAACATTTTGGAAGCTTGGAACACAATGCGATGCACTGTATCCCGTGTATAATAGGCCTATCCTGTTATACACGGGAACCTGGGAAGTTAATATTAAGACACCCCGTTGCCATTAAGGCGCTTTTTTTCACCACTTTAGGCTGAATTTTTAAGGTATTTCCCTTGTTATTAATGAGAACAAATGAAGATATTTAATTCATCAATTGAGGATCGAACCTAAAACCTTGCGTTTACAGTCGCATGTGCCGCTGCGCCACGACAGGCCTCAAAGTATATTATTTCAATAAATTTAATACATTTGGCCAGACGCCTATACTTTTTTCGTATCTGTTCAACATCATACTGAGAAATGCTTAAACTTTGAACAAATTACAAAATTGATGAACGGATGGTGCAAAAAATTAAATATATCGTAGATTCTACAGATTAGAGGAGAAAAAGGTCGTAACTGAAAACTGTTGTTCTGGGTTCGAATCTTCATTTCGTCACTCCAGAGTGACGAAATGAAGATTCGAATTCAAAAGACAAAGCGCGATGTTGAGTTCCGCATAGTATTTAATTGAATGTCTCGAAATTTACAGAAAGAAGAGTGTCTTGAGATAATAATTTTAATATTAATGATTTAGTAGCACAGTAATCTTTTATAAGTTTGCGATTAGAACGTGGTTTCAATTGTATGTTATGAAACGTAAGAAACCTATTTTCAAGGATAAACATTTTGGAATAAAATGCTCGCTCCAGGCTGTTTCAAGCGTATCATTGTCTCATAATTATATCATGTAAAGTTTTGTTAAAAAAAGACATGTCCCGCTGAGTTTCTTTCGCCGGTTCTTCTCAGGTCTGAGGCAGTAACTTTTGTGAACTGATGGTAAATTATTTGACGTTAAAAAAACGAAGCTTGTAAGTTCTTATTTTGAATAAAAATATTTGAATTTGAATTTAAGAAAATGTGACATTTTTTTGTGAGACTCAAAGCCGCGCCACTCGGAAACCATCCAAGCGATCTGACCACTAGGCCATACGTACTGAATTCGCTTCGCTTCGTCGAAATTCTTATACGCTTGTTAAATCTTATTTATTTCTGTAGAGAGATTTTTACAAATATCCTTTACTTAAAGCGTATAATTTATAGGTAGTGCTTGGACGACGTTACAGTAGATGCGGGTTTGAGTCCCTTTACGTAATTAATTTATTCATAAATCTTCTAAGAACATTTTCTTCTCTTTAGTGAACTAATAATATCTAAGCTTCACGCTGTATCCCGCACATGAAAAAGAAGGAAGTTGGAAACCTAGTGTTGAGACACTCCGTTCCGTTCTCCACTTTCCGTTGAATTTGAGGCATTACGTGTTCAGTGGCAGAACGTGGCACTTACTTACTTTACTTTAACCTATCACTTTTACAGTCACACGCTTGTGCCCATGCGCTAAGACAGGCGTAAACATAATACTTATTATACGACAAAAGTTTAAAAATTACGTTCATTTTACATTTTTTTTTTAGAAATGTTTTGAGTATTGGATGTCGAAACCTACAGCTGCACTTTATCTTATATAAGAAACAAAAACTCTATTTATTTGCAAGTTCGACTACCTACTGTTAAAATATAAACGTGCGACTGTAACCGACAGGTTGTGGGTTCGATACACACTCGAGGAAATGAAATATTTAGTATTTTCAAACTAAATATTTAATATTTTCATTTCCTCGCTCTGGTACAAGGCAAAACGCAGCGTTGAGTTCTGCCACTCGCCTTCGCCACATGTAATACCTCAAATTAGGCGGAAAGTGAGAAACGGAAGTGGAACGGAGTGTCTTATCATTAGGTTCCCAAGTTCCCTCTGCCTACACTGCCATGTGCGGGATATAGCGTGAAAATGAGTGAGTGAGTGGTCTGCCATACAAAGTACAGTGTTAAGTTACGCCACTTGAAAATTAGTGAAATAATAATTTCTGGTCAGGTTCTGGCACATTTATTGTGCAGTGTGCGACTTTTAAACGCAAATAAAATATTTTTTTTCCTCTGTTAATAAGGCAAATCGCGACGTTGTGTACCGCCACTCAACGCTCCATATTTAGAATTCAGCGGCAAATGGAAAACGGAAGTATGTTAACACTAGGTTCCCAGGATCTCTCTGCTTATCCTGCAATATGCGGGATACGGCGTGAAGATATAAATAAAGAAAAAACAACAAACACTCACTTTAGAAATGACGCATTTGATGACCTTTTTCAAAGCATCGTGCTCGTGCCCGCAGACTTTTAGTAGCTTATAAATTTCCTTCTTTTGTTCGTGTAACTAAAACGATTTTACAGAGACGTTAATTCATATAATGAGATGGATATAACTTCTAAGTGGTTTACATATCTGGATAATAATATGGTAAACGGGCGTGTAAAGCGTCATTAAATTATTATTAAAGTTTTAATGAAAGACTTCACGCTGTATCACGCTTCACGTAAGCACGCAACATATTTTTTTTACAGTGTTTGTAGATTTGATTCTCATTTCCTCGCTCTGGTAACCAGGCTAAGCGCGGCGTTATTTTCCCTCAAACAATTTCCTAAGTGTTTTGTCCCAAGAAAGCCAACTTTATAACTTTTTTTTTTCAGCTTCACGCTGTATCCCGCACGAGGCAGGGTAAGCAGAGGGAACCCGGGAACCTAGTGTTAAGACACTCCGTTCCCCACTTTCCGCCGAATCTGAGGCATTGCGTGTTGAGTGGCGGAACTCAACGCCGCGCTTTTGCCTTATTACCAGAGCGAAGAAATGAAATATTAAATATTTAAATTGAAAATATTAAATATTTCATTTCCTCGACTGGGGATCGAACCCAGAACCTGTCGGTTACAGTCACACTCTTGTGCCGCTGCGCCACGACAGGCCTCATAACAAGTGCTATAATTTTTAAATATGTGATTTTTACCGTTTTCACTCCCAATTTGATCATATTCTTCAGCACCATTACTTTAGTAACCGCTTGAGCTGGATCCTGTCCTATAAGAGCGTAACCACACACAACCATTTGGTGCAGCGCCTTTTCTGCTAACGATGACGTAAGATTTTGCTGTTTATTTAGACATTTATCTACCTGTTGGTTAAATTTAGTTTTTTTTATCAACTATTAACATAAGTTTTGGGGTGAGAAGGCTTTGAGGTCGATTCCCATTTCCAGCCTTTATATGTCTAGACCATGGAACTTTCTTATTAAAACTATATTACTATGATACAGTGAGGAACGGAAGTGGAACGGATTGTCTTAACACCAGGGTTCCCGGGTTCCTCTGCCTACCCTGCTTCGTCGGGATACAGCGCGAAGCTAAAAAAAAAAATATGATACAGGATGTTGCTCTTGATGCCTTGTCAGAAGATTAACATAAATGATCTCAAATCGTCTGGATCTTTCACAAGTATGTATGTATTGTTGGTCCCATTTTATTTCTACTACGATATAATTTAGTTTTAATTATTACTACATATACCATGTTTACGATTTTTTATTTTACTCAAATGATCCTTAATCATTAGTGGTTAATCAAGATATGTTTAGATGTAATATATGTTGATAGATACCTTATCACCCGCATGTGACCTTATAAAGTCTAAACTCTCTTGAATATTAGACAGTCTTTCCTGAATATGCTGGGTACCGTTTTGGAGGAGAAGCTTGATTTTACTGACCGCCATTTCCACGGATCTGTAATAATTATATAGAAATTAACAAAATACAAATTAAGATTTTGGATAAGTATCCCGCACATACTAGGGTAGATAGAGGGAACCTAGTGTTAAGACACTTTCCGTTGAATTAGAGGAGCTTCATGGTCAGTCGCGGAAGTCACTCGTGCGATTAGAGCTTTTAACCAGATTCAAAGCAGTAACTCCTGAGATTAGATATTAGGGGCTCAAGGAAATAAAATTTTTAATATTCTTATACTGATAACTAAACTGAGCGTGGCGTTGAATTCCGCTACTCAACACGCAATACTTGCAGTTTGGAAAGTGAAAAGAGAAATGAAGTCTCTAAATGAGAACGGAATATCATAACACTAAATTCTTAAGTTTCCACCACCTATCTCTAGCCTATCCTGCCATGTGCGGGATACAGCGTGAAACCAAAAAATACAGATATACATAATATAAAAACTTTAAAAGCAAACATGTAGTTTATCAATATATACAATCAATTCAAATCATTACCTTTCAAGATCCACTTGGAACTTCCTCTCAATACTTTGAAGCAGATCTTCGCCTAGTTTACCAGTTATCTCGTCTTCTATAACAATGTCTACATCTTCTTTGACTATTTCCAAAGTATTTACTAACTTATGGTAACATTAAAAAAAAAGTGTTATATATTTAGTTCAATTATGAAATATTATTTTTATATTTACGAAGATGATCTAAATAGAGATGGTATTCATTATAACAGGGTAGGAGAGAGTGGGAGAGACATATGTATATCTCACTTGTATAAAAGTAGAATAATTTCTCTTTTAGTTTAAAGGAGAACTCGGCTAGTGCTGATAACCGTTAAGTTAAGTTAAGTGTATTTTAAAGTAGCCTTAAACCCAAAATGGTAAGACTGGTAAGGCTTCAGAGTTGAATTGGACTGGGGAAAGAATCTGAGTTAAAAGAACAGTAAATCTAATGAAATACTAAACAGTTCCTCGATTTCATGTATGTAATGTATGGAATATTTACATATATACAAGGCCCGACGTGGCACAGTGGTACAAGCGTGCGACTTTAAGCATGTCAGGTCGTGGGTTTGATTCCTGCACAAGAAATTAAATCTCTAATAATTTCATTTCTTCGCTCTGGTAACATGGAAAAGCGCGGCGTTGATAGTGGGAAACAGAACGGAGTGTCTTAACATTAGGTTCCCGCTACCCTCCCATGTGGAGGGTACAATGTAATGCCGATGAAATGTATGTATGTACATTTGTATATACATCATTTATGTGTCGACATAATGTTTTACATTTCTGGCACGATGCTACCAATTAGTGGAAATTACGACTTGGTCGCATCGGCAAAGTGTTTTGTTTTCAAATGTTAATAACAAAATAAGCTTTCGGACAGAAAGATAAATTGAGACAACGAGCTTACAAGTGTGTTAAGGAGATCTCTGTTAACATGTTGCTTTACGTTAAATATAATTGATGGTGCATATGTTATTTTTTTTTTTATCCGTTTCCCGTTTATATGAAAGTAGATGATAATATTTAAGAGAAGAAGATAATATTGCCTTTCGAGATATTATTATAGCGCCTGTTGTGGCGCAGAGGTATATGCGTGTGACTGAAAATTCGACAGGTTGTAGATTCGATCCCCACTCGAGGAAATGAAATTCACAAATAATCATAGTACTTAATAAGTTCCACTACTCGACACCGACACGGTAAGCCTCGAATTCGGCGGAAAGTAGGAAACGGAACGGAATGTATTAACCCATAGGTTCCCAAGTTCACCCTGCCATGAGCAGGATACAGCGTGAAACTGAGTATTTTTTTTAGGTTACACCACACATAGCAGAGTGTCACAGGGAACCTAATGTTAGGACCCTTCATTACCTACACATCAATACAATTTTTGAAACATGAGAGTTGGAAAACAATTCAAGAGTGAGGAAATAAAAAGAGGTCAAGAGGAAATCGAATTTACAACTCTCCCGCTTATAGTCGCTATGCCTTTGTGTCGCACGCCTCTTTAGCCTCTTAAGCCTCTACAGCATAATAAAAGCCCAAACTCAATAGACACAGACAATTTCAACTCACCAACGAAAATGAAATAAAGATCAAACAACACCAAACGTTCATAGCTATAAAATATATTTCACAATGTAATTATGTTTAACTGAAACCGAAAATAAACGCTACGCTATAAATGTATATACAATATGTATATAGTATAAGATATGTTTACGACATCGCCCATAAAACTTTTACGAGGTTTTGAGTGGATTTTTAGAGTTCTTTGTGTGAAAGGGAAAAACGGAAACCTTATAGGATCACGTTGTTGTCCGTCTGTTGAGATAATTTGTATCTAGAATGCGCGGATTTATTAATACTCAGCTTCACGCCGTATCACTTATAAGGCAGGGTAGGCAGAGTGAACTTAGGAGCTTAGTGTTAAGACACTCCGTTCCACTTCCGTTTCCCACTTTCCATCGAATTTGAGGCATTACGTGTTGAATGGCGAAACTCAACTCTGCGCTTTGAGTTGTTACAAAAGCGAACAAATTAAAATATTTAATTTGAAAATATTAAATATTTCATTTCCTCGAGTGAATATCGAACCCACAACCTGTTGTTTACAGTGACACGCTTGTGCCGCTGCGCCACGACAGTTTTCTGGGTTTATTAGGCTGAAATTATTTTTTACATATTTACGTTTAATAACCAAAAGATAGAACAATGACGATACTTTAATGCTTAGTTTTAGCAGCGTTTTGTATGACATTCGTTGCCCAATTAAAACCTATAGGGTGCTGGCAGTGGATCTACATTATAAAATTTGATATAAAGTAAAACTTATAAAGGACTACTAAAAAATGGCATCCTTTATAAGGATACCATTTTTTGGCAATATTAGTCCTATTTAATTTAAGTTGTACTTCCTAATGAACTACGATACTGTAAAGAACCACCGGTGGGCAAGTCAAACTTGCTCTTGACAGATTTTCATTTTCTTATACATAATTTTTTTCTTCTTCGTAGTTTTCAGAAAATAACTTTTGGTTAAGTATTTATTTTATGGCATTGGAAAGTAGACATAGAGGGAACATAAAAATTATACTATTTGCAGCAAAATTATTACGTGTGGTTCATTGGGAAGTACGTGTTGAGTGACGGAACTTATCGCAGCGTTTTTCTCGTTGCCAGAGTGAGAAAATTAAAACACGAGTACGACAGGTTGTGGGTTGAAACCCCACTCGAGAAAATGAAATATTTAATATTTACAATTTAAATATCTAATGTTTTCATTTCTACACTCGGTACAAGGTAAAACGTGGCGTTGAGTTCCGCCACTCAACACGCAATGCCTCAAATTTGGCAGAGAGTGGGGAACGGAAGTAGAACGGAGTATCTTAATACAAGGTTACCAAGTTCCCTCTACCTACCCTGCGGGATATCCCATGTGCGGGATACAGCGTGAAGCTGAATATTAACAATTTATACGTTTGGTATACGAATTGATATTGTGACTTGATATACGACTATAGAGATAAGACTTTTTTTTGGTGTTTTGGTTTTGGTGTCGTTTTTTTTATTTTTCATTAAAAAGCTGAAATTATAAATACTTTATACACAAATCGTAAACTTTACAAAAATATAAATACATATAATTATTATAAAAAATATTATGTCTCGGATTTTTTCTTGCAACACCGTCTCGAACATTTGCAACTTGGGCGTTTGTCTTCCGTCTTATCCTATAGTAAAAATGTTAATATGTATAATTAAATTCCATTTTCGTAGGTTCACGTAGGGTAGGTAGGAGGAAGCTTGAGAACATAGTGTTAAGACACTCCGTCCCTATTGAGAGAGTTTCGTTGCCAACTTTCCAGCCAATTCTGGAGACGTAATTAAAGATAATAAATATTTCCTACCTTCGAGAAGGTATTGAACCCAACACCTATAGTGTTTACTAGTTAGTCGCAGGCTTGTGCGCCCGCGCCACGTCAGGTTACGTCATACAGTAACATAATATACAAAATTTCATATAATATTATTTAAAATTATTGATATACATAAATTACTAAAAGTAAATAATTTGTAATGACAATAATTTGAGTTCTTTGAGTTTGCTTTGAGTTCCGCCACTCAACACGTAATGCGCAATGAGGTCTGTCGTGGCGCAGTGGCACAAGCCAGTTTCTGTAAATGCCACAGGTTGTAGGAAGGAATTAAAATATTTTTAATTCTTTAGCTCCGGTTACAAGACAAAACGCGGCGTCGAGTTCCGCCACTTAATAACCAATGCGTCAAATTTGGCGAAAGCTAGGGAACAGAACGGAGTGTCTTAACCCTTGTTTCCCAAGTTCAATCTAACTACCTTGAAAAAGAAAAAAGAAATTACTCACTGACTCAGCTTCACGCCACGCTGTATCCTGCACATGGCAGAGTAGGCAGAGGGAACATGGGAACCTAGTGATAAGACACTCCATTCCACTTCTGTTCCCCACTTTCCGCCGAATTTGAGGCAATGCGTGTTGAGTGGCGGAATTCAACGCCGCGTTTTGCCTCGTACTAGAGCGAAGAAATGAAAACAGTAGATATTTAAAATGAAAACATTAAATATTTCATTTCCTCGAGTGGGGTCAAACCCACAACTTGTCGGTTACAGTCACACGCTTATGCCGCTGCGCCACGACAGGTCTCAAAAGAAAGAAAAGAAATTAGATAAGGAAATATAACTCACACCACTATCAGAACAAGTTATTGTCCGACATAAATCATTGCGATCCATTTTATTTAACATTCCGTAAAACTGAAACAATAGAATATATATATATATATATATATATATATATATATATATATATATATATATATATATATATATATATATATATATATATATATATATATATATATATATATATATAAAATTTGTAGAGATTATATTGTAAATAGAAAAAGTAATACAGATTAATAATTTAATAATTATGTATTTGAAGCGGGCGAAGCCGCAGTCGGGTCGCTAGTTGTAAATATATAGCATATACATACGTTATCAAATCCTGATTCCATCATCAGAACAGCTCTACGATATATATTATTCTAATAGTACAATACTTCTAAGCTACTTTTACATATTTATTAGAAATCGTTGAAATTCAATTAATTATATTTTTTATAAAATCTTTGGTTTTCACGATTATCACACATTTTAAATGAAACAATTTTAACTGGAATAAGATCGTGGTCACGGGTAGACCACCAGTCTACTGTAAAGTATTTGAACCATCAGGTTTCCAAAAATATATAGAAAGCCTTATACGCTATTAATTCAATCACTCACTCAGCTTCACTCTGTATCCCGCACATGGCATTGTAGGCAGAGGGAACTTGGGAACCTAGTGTTAAGACACTCCGTGCCACTTACTCTTTTCTGTCTTTAATCTGGTTAAAAATCGTTAATTTATTTTTTTTACGAATCGATCTGGGTGAATACAGATCGATTGTAAGTATGTAAGAAAATCTAGTTTATTTGAGGTATTTTGTGGCTTGTGACGCGGTTGTGGGTTCGATCTGTACTTGAGCAAATCAAATATTTAATATTTTAATTTCTTGGCTTTGGTGATGTGGCACAGCGCTACGTTGAGTTCTGCTAATCAAACTCAATCAATTCAAAATTCGTTGAAAAGTTGATAAAAGTGTTATACAGCGTGAAGCAAAAAAAAAATAAGATTAACCCGTTCTTTTGTGAAAAGTCTTTTAAAATTGAGGCTAACAATTATTGGTGTATTTGAAGTAAACAGAACTAGATATACAACATTTTATATTATTAAAGGACGTTATTTAAGGAAAAAAACTGATACTTTACATAGAGATTTGTTGTTTCAAAGTAGAAATTTAATTTTTTCCTCAGCATTCGGATATAAAAAATCATATTAACCCTAACAGAAATTCGAACTCGGGACTTACTTTAAATTTCAACTCGTACAGCATATTTTGAACCATACAGAGCAATTGCTCTGCTACTTCCTTTACGTTGTTTGCAATCCTGTAATATAATTATTTATATTTATTTATTTATTATACTTTCAAATCAAATATTTAATGTTTTAATTTCTTCGCTCCGGTAACCAGACAAACCACGGTGTTGAGTTCCGCCTCTCAACGGGCAATACCTCAAATTCGGTGGAAAGTGGAGAATAGCAGTGGAACGGAGTGTCTTAATCCTGGGTTCCCAAGTCCCCTCTGCCTACCTACCATGTGCGTGATACAGCGTGAAGCTGAATTTATGTTTATTTTTTATTTTTAAATGTTGATTTTTATTTTTACACTTTTATTTTTATTCACGCAGACAAGAGTGTGACTGTAACCGACAGGTTCTGGGTTTGATCCCCAGTCGAGGAAATGAATTATTTAATATTTTCAATTTAAAATATTTAATGTTTCATTTCGTCGCTCTGGCTAATAAGGCAAAGCGCGGCGTAGAGTTCCGCCACTCAACACGCCTCAAATTCGGCGGAAAGTGGGAAACGGAAGTGGTACGGAGTGTCTTAACACTAGGTTCCCGGGTTCCCTCTGCCTACCCTGCCTCGTGCGGGATACAGCGTGAAGCTGAGCAAAAGAGAGAAAATACAATAAAAAAATACTTCAAACAAGCTCTATATATATCGCAAAAGCAACAAAGTCCTAGCAGCTTCCCCTCACACTCAGGCTCACATTGTACGGCAGGATCACCAAGCGGTAAATACTGAAAAATAATTCTATTAATGATTTATGATTCCATCATGACGCAAGGGCGGACGTGTGATTGTAAACGCAATAAAGTTTTGGATTTGAATAAAATATTGAATGTTTTAATTTCTTCGTTATATAATAACCCAAATCGCGGCGTTGAGTTCCGCCACTCATCACGCAGTGCCTCAAATTCGGCGGAAAATGGAGAACGAAAAAAAAGAACGAAGTGTTTTAATACAAGGTTCCCAAGTTCCTCCTGCCTACCCTGTTTTGTGCGAGATACAGAGTGAATCTGAAAAAACAATTTAGTTTTTGTCAGATAGCTAGTTTTAAATAGTTACTTTACTTTACTTTACTTAGCTTCACGCTATATCCCTAGCGGGGTAGGCAGAGAGAACGGAGCGCCAAACGCTACGGTCTCGGCATACCGCTTTCGCCTCGTCCACTGTCATCAACCTCTTCATACATGCCCTCCGGGGGGTCCTCATGCTTTTTACGTGACCTTCCTCCAGTATCGTCGATACTGTGTTTTCGAAGGTCAACCGAGGTCTCCCCCTCCCTCTCTTACCACTCACTTTTCCTTCATAAATCTTTTTTACCATTCTTTCTTCACTCATTCGCTCGACGTGCCCAAACCACCTGAGCACGTTCTTCTTCATTCTCACTGTGACATCCACGCTAGTACCTGCCATTCTGTGTATTTCTTCATTGGACATGCGATCAGATAAACTGACTCCGCATATCCGACGAAGAGATCGCATCTCTACAGCAATCATCTTTCTTACATTCTTCTTCTGTAATACCCACGTTTCGCTGCCGTATAACAGTGTCGATACCAACACTGCATTGTGTACGGCCAAACGCGCAGCTATGCTGACGTTTCGCCGTCTCAACAATGCAGCTAAGGCACCGTTAACTCTGTTACCTGCAGCAATACGCCTTTCCACATCCATTTCGTATCTACCGTCTCTGCTAAACATACTTCCCATTCACTTGTTCTAATATCTTATCATTTACACTGACCTTGCAAACTGTTTTTTCTTCATTTCTTTCAAATACCAGAACCTTCGTCTTATTCGCATTCAGGCTTAGACCATTATTCGCGCATCCTTCTTTCAGAGTGGTAATCAATGCCTGCAACTCGCTTTCTGATGATGCAATAAGCACTGCATCATCTGCGTACAGCAGGCAATTTATATTCGAGGTACCTACTTTCACTCCCATGTCACTTTGTCTCACTCCATGAAGACAGCTGTCCAAATACAAATTGAACAACCAAGCTGACATGGCGCAACCTTGTTTAACACCCGATTGGATGTTAAACCAAGGCGACATGCCAGCTCCTACTTGCACGCAGGCTGAGTGATCTCTGTAAAGAGACTTTACAGCCTGCAGCAAGGGTCCGCTCACATTGAACCGGGGCAGTATCTCCCATAATCTCTTTCTTACATCCCTGTCAAACGCCTTTTCCAAGTCCACAAAAGCACAGAAAATTTTTTGGTTTACTGCCAAAAATTTTTCCGTAATCATGCGGAGGGAAAAGATCTAATCCATACAACCTCTTCCAGGTCTAAAGCCTCCCTGGGCCTCCCACAACAGCCTTTCAGATCTATCTTGCATTCTTCTCGCTAATATTTTAGAATACACTTTACTACCTAAGCTAATCAAACTGATAGCCCTATAGCTTGCGCAATCTATCTGTGAACCTTTGCCTTTATACAAAGGCACGATGACTGCACCTCGCCAATCGTCTGGGACCTCCCCGGATTTCCAGCATAAATTGCACAGAAACCAGAACAGGTCCAAGACGCGTGGCCCACCATATTTGATCATCTCGGCAGTAACTCCATCTGCTCCCGCTGCCTTACCACATTTCAAACTTCGTATGGCACTCTCAACTTCTTTTATACTGATTTCGCCGTCCGCTACATCAAGACTCAGCGTTTCGCTGTTACTTGAGGCAGAGGCGTCATCACATTCATACATCTCCTTGTAAAATTCCGCCCATCGCTGCAAAACCTGTGGTTGTTCAGTTAAAAGTTCACCGTCTTTCGAAAGCACCCCTTTCTTTCTACAGGTTAGCGAGCAACTCCGGGAACCACTCACTTCTCGCCAGAAAAGCTTTGTGTTTTCCCAAAAGTTGTTCGTTAACCTTTCATCTTATTCTTTCTCAGAGTTTTCACGCTTCATCTTTATCAGTACTTTCGTTTGGTGTTTTTGCAGCGTATACTCTTTCTTTCTTATCTCTCTCATGCTTTTATCCTTACCCGAGGCTTTATAATCCTGCCATGCTTTCCTCTTTTTTCCTACTGCATCTTTCACTTCATCATCCCACCATTCATCTTGCTTTTTGTTAAAGCCTCTTTTCCCTTTACCACATACCTCTGCCGCTAATTCCGTCATACAATTCCTTAGGTTCTGCCAGCATACTTCGATATTTTCACCTCCAGATTCGTAGCTGTCTAACTTTTTGGAAACTCTTTCTTGATATTCCTCTCTGACCGGTGGATCTTGAAGCTTCCAGCTTCTTATGCGATGATTCGTAGCCAAGCTTGGACAACCGGTGCGGCTGCGCCAACCTGCGAACAGACCCCTTATCCTAGCTACGACTAGATAATGGTCTGTTCCCAATTCAGCACCCCTAAACACTCGCGTGTCCATAACTTGGCTACGAATACGCTGATCCACTAGGAATAGATCAATCATACTTTTCTCTTCCGTTCGCTCCCACGTATACATGTGAATTTGTTTGTGGTCAAACATCGTGTTTGCCACAAACAAATTCTTTTAGTTTTAAATATATGTAAGATATTTTCCAAATATTTCAGCTTTTACAAAAGTTAGATATCTTTAGTGCATACTGACTACAAGTACTAGTTAGGGGTTAGTGGGGGAAGGGACGGAATGTCTTAACATCAAGTTCCCAAGGTTCCCAAGTTCCCTCTGGCTACCCTGCCATGTGCAGGATACAGCGTGAGAATGAGAGAGAGAAAAAGAGGGAAATACCTATTATAGACTATAATATAAAAAAATCTCACCAAAATAAATATAGCAACTAGCGCAAACAAAACCGCTTTAGTGACACATAGTATGGGGCAAGATGCTCCTGAAACAAAATTTAATTTTATATTTATAATATGGCTATCATGGTGCAGTACAGCCTCTGTACGTAAGCTCCACAAGTGTGAGTTCGATTCTCAATCAGGGTAAATAATTTTTTTATCGTTTATTGTATTGTAATTCTGTTGACAATTGAAGAACGGAGTGTTTTAACACTATTTTCTTTCCCAATCCCGCTGTTTGCGGTATATAGCGTGAAACTGAAGTATAACGTATAGATTTTATTCTTCTGTTTTTAAAAATTAAAAAGATATTGAGGACATTGACCTTTGTTTAATGAATTATTCTCATTGCTTGTCTCTGGTGACAAGACAAAATGTGGCGTTAAGTTCTGCATCACAACTTACGATGTCTCTAAAAGTTAATCGGAAGTAGGGAACACAGAAACTAAACAATAAAGATATGTAATGCTATTGAATAAGAAAAGAAATAAAATAAACTTACTTTGAGAGCTTCGAAACATATCCATATTAAAAGCCTACCGCTGTGGTTTTCCGACTCCTTTCTGGAACTTTTTCTAACATATTAAAAAAAATACGTCCTTTTCTTTAAATATTTAGTTAATATCACTAAAAAATTTTCATATAAACATGAATTTTAATGACAATGAAATCAATTTTACGTTAAGTTTCGATAGATTATAAAACTTCTTGACATTTCTACTCACACTGAATATTCAATCTGTACCGTCGGTAATATAAGGTACCTATGGTACTTTAAATTATGTATATTTGGAGTCTGTCGTTGTTGTGACAGGAGATGTTTAATATTTTGAAATTAAATATTTAATGTTTTCATTTCTTCGCTCTGGTAACATAACTAAGTGCGGAGTTGAGTTCCGCCACTCAACACCTTATGCCTTAAATACAATGGAAAGTGGGGAACACTGGGAGTGTCTTGACAGTTGGTGGCGAAGTTCCCTCTGCCTACCCTACCATGAGCGGGATACATACAATACTTCCTTTTAAATAAATACTGGTGGTGGATTTGGTGGTAGGTAGAAAAATACGATATAAGTTGTAGCCTTACTGACAACGATTTCTTTCTAATATAACAACTCTTAGTCTTTCTTTGCAAAGACAATTAAGTTTCAAAACAGTCCATTCCCTACTTTCCGTCTCCATTTCAAGATATTAAGATATTGTGAGTCGCGAAACTGAACGCTGTATTTTATCATATATGTTAAGAAAGGAAGAAAATCGGCCGTCCGTCAAGTACCGTGCCTTATAAATCTTGCTTTGATCTGTTTATACAAAGTTCATTATATTGAGCTGATACTAAACTGACTAAGTAAATATTATCTGGGTCTTCTATATATGCCTTATGCTTGGATTTTAAGACCTAAGATTAAACTTTCTATACTTTGTTCTCGTTGGATTTCTGCACTCTCTCTCCTTTCTAAGATCTACCATATACTACCTAAACTTTTCTAATAAGTTCATCATCAGCTTCACTTATATATCCCGCACATGGCAGAGTAGGGTAGGGCAGAGGGGACTTGGGAACTCAAGTGTTAAAAACTCCGTTCCACTTCCGTTCCCCACTTTGCATGTTGAATGGCGGAACTCAATGCCCTAATAAGTTCGGAAATTAATTTTATTAATTTGGCAAAGTGCCTGTAGCTCAAATACTGCTTATGCGATTTTCATAAAACTAACGAATACTAAGTCTACTCGTAAGTTAGAGCCACCGCTAAAAGCAAGACTTACCTTTATAAAAACCATACTTCATTCATCAATTAACTACGTTACAACAAACTAATGATACTCATCTATTAACATCAGAGTTTAAAAAAAAACATACAGAAACTAAATAAATATATTTATTTATACAATTATTGATATTTATTCCTCCTTTTCCTTCGCTTTTGGGCATTTATCTATACAAATGGCGCCTTTTTCGTTGCATCTTGAACAATTTCTAGAGCTCTCGCTGGACATGAGACTTTGAGTTTCAGAAAGTATTGTCTTGGAAGTTTTGGAAGTACCCGGTTCGATTTCCCAGTTTATGTCAGATTTCTTCCTAAACGTGATCGATCTTGAAGGTTTCACATTGAAGATGGCTTTATTAGCTTTTTTAAGATCGTCCTTTAACTTTTGCGAAAAATCGGTACTTTTACTTGGATCTAATGCGTTTGATGATAATTGTATTAGCTAAAAGTAAAAAAGAGACTTTAGTTTTAATTGTTTTCAGAGCAAATGTTTACACTTTATATCAATACTATAGAAATTATTTAATATTAATTACGTTAATGCCTGATGTGGCGCAGGAGTACAAGTATGCGACTGTAAATGTGACAGGCTGTGGGTTCAATCCCCTTCTAACTTGAGGAAATGAAACGTTTAATATTATAAATCATTTCTGCTTATATGCGAATATTTTCTGCTTCTGGTAACAAAGCAAAGCACTGCGTTGAGGTTTGCAATGCCTCAAATTCATTTAAACGGAGTATTCCAAGTTCTCCCTGCCTACCCTGCCATGTGCGGGATAGTACTGCCTGTCTAGTCTAGTACTCTCCTGAGATAGTACAAGACTAGACTGGCATTGATGACTAAAAAAAATACCGTTACCATGTATTTTAAAAAATAAAGAAAGGAAGTGTCTCAATGGGAACGGAGTGCCTTAGCATTATGTTTCCAAATTCCCTCTGCCTGCCTTGGTATGTACGTGACGTGATGTAGTCCAACGTGAATCTTTAAATATACCTGAACAGTGTTTTAGTTTACTTATAAATGTAAATTTTACAGTCATTCAAACTTGATAAAACTAAAAAGTAACGCTCATTTCAGTCTAGAGGCCATTTATATCTTCTAGTTATCATTACTCACATTACAGACTTATTAACTGTACTTTTGTCATAGAATAATTTTCATTATGTATATCGAAAAATAATGGAAGCAAGCTCTAGTAACACGGCGTTGATTTTCACCACTCAACACGCAATGCTTCTAAAGTACAGCGAAAAGTAGAGAACGGAACTATATATAGAAAAGAACTAAAACTAAAAGATTCCATGAATTAAGTCGATAAAATTCAAATACCTGTGGTTGTATCTGGTTGTTCTCTGCGTTGATCATCACTTGTTCTAAATATCCGTAGAGATCTGCCAACTGTGCAAAATTAGATTTATATTATACATATATAATACACAAAAAGCGTGCGACAATACACGCGACAGTTTGTGGGTTCGATTCCCACTCGAGGAAACGAGACATTAATTATATTAATTTCTTTACTCTGATAACGAGGCACAGCGCAGCGTTTAATTCTGCCACTCATCCTCAAATTCAACGAAAAGTGGGAAAGTATTTTAACACAGGGTTCCCAAGTTCCCCGACCTACTCTGCCAAGTGCGGCATGCGGCACGAAGCTGAAAAAAAAATGTATAAAATTTACACACTACTAAATACTTTAAAGTAAATAGATAGATAGGCTGAACTATTTAATATCAGAAAAGTTCTGGTACGAGCAAAAGAATGTTTGGACCTTTTGGATATCCACTTACTGAGGACGGCTATACATTACATTATACAAGTAGATCATTTAGTTGAAATATTGAGGCTATCGACGGCTGATGTGGTAACAAAGCAAAGGGCAGAGTTAAGTTCTGCCACTTAACACGCAATGTCATAAATTCTTGTCTTAACACGAGGTTCCCAGGTTCCCTCTACCTTCCCTGTCACGTGCACAATAAAGCGTAAAGTTAAAAAAAATGTATTATGCATACTTACTGTCCTAACAATATCACAATAAAAATCTGACAATATTTCTATGCATTGAGAGTAAATACTTGTGGCTGGGCGGCATGTTCTGAAAAAATATATAAAACATTTAATTATTATTAAATTCGTACTGTATCCTGCAGATGGCAGGGTAGGTAGAGAGAACCAAGTGTTAAGACATTCCGTTCCTGACTCAGTCTCCATGTTTCAACACATTGCGTGTTAAGGCGGAACTCAACTCTGCGATGTATCTTTGTAATGCGATAAAATTAAAATAATTTATGCTCGGCTCTTATAGAACAAAATACCAAGACGGCATTTATTAACGCAGTTTTAAATTAGTTAGGCCTGACTATTATTTCTTACTCGAAAAAAAAATATTTTTTTATTTACTCTGGTGACAAGGCTAAGAACAGCGTTTAGTTCCGCCACTCATTACGAAATATCTCAAATTTGGTAAAAACGAGTATCATATCCCTCTGACTACACTGCTGCATGAATACAGTGTTAAGCTCAAATAAAATAAAATAAAAACATATACCCACTTTAAAACCTTCTCAATAAGAGAACAAGGGCACGTTTCACAAACACATTCATCAGGTAGCCTCATATAACTACCAACTTCACGGCTAAGACTCTCCGGTTTCACTATATTAGCGGGATCTATTAACCCGCTGAGTGCGTGAAAACCATTGTGCTGATTCTCCCTGCATGATAACCTGCAGGTACCAGACCAGATCTGTTGGATCGCTGATGCTGTTGCTGAGAATTCTCTGTTATGATTCGCCTGTGATATAATTAAAATTATTTTTTATTTACAAGTACTTAAGTTTCTTTGTGTGGATTTTGCATCCCTCTCATAGCAGACGGAACCTGGGAACCCAGGAACCTAGTATTTAGATCTTCCTGTTCTTTTTAAAACACTTCCGTTCCCCACTTTTCGTTGAATTATGAATTACATGAGCGAATAAATGATAATATAGCATATTTCTTTTCCTCGAGTGGAGATTGATCGCGTTTACAATGACACACTTGGCCTCTGCATCATGACAGACCTTAAATGTCTCAAATACCTTAATGCCAAGCTTTACTTAAAAAAAAACAATATTATTATTAGTTTACAAAGTAAACTTAGAAAAGAGATTACAAAATAAGATTAGCTGAGTATATATATATTATACTTACATATGCATAAAAAATAGAAAGACCTACAAATATTAATATTAGGTTAAAAACCATTTGCTATATTTTTAACTTGGCAAATTTTTGGCTGGTCCAACTTATGTACAGGCAGAGAAGTAGACCTGTTAGTCATTGTCAGTAAAGTTGATATACGGAATGAAACGATACATTGATTAATGACTCCATCATTGTTATTTAATCATTAGCATACGGCTAATGATAAAAAATCATTAAATTGTTATGTTATAGTATATAATAATTAAGAATTTACAATATATAATATGTTATTTCTCAGTCATTGTAAATATGGTCTTTGACAGATGAACGTCAAAAGTCATGTCACGTTAATTCGAAGTGTCATTATATGTTTAATTGTTTTATAAAAAGTTTTTTTACATATATTCTAAAATTGGATAAAGTTATTTCTTTCTAAGGATTTATCTTTGCATATTCACCATATAATGTGACATTGGCAACGTTAATTATGCTTAACGACAGGTGCTCAGGGCGCCACAGATGGCAGGAACCTTGCGTTAAAAGACTTCGTTCCGTTTCCCACTTCCTGCCCAATTTATTTTTATTTTAGAGAAGGAAAATATTAAAAAAATCATTTTTGAAAATATTAAATACTTCATTTCCTCGACAGGCAGTCGTAGTTAATCATACATTTTTTTTATTTCAGATACAGAAGGCATAAGTAGTGGATGCGAGGCGAGTGGTGTACGAGAAGAGATAGCCAGAGACTATGCGGCTTTACAGTCACGTCTGCGCCGGGAGTTCTCTGATAGACGGGAGAAGATGTACGCAGGTACAAATATCTTTAATTTTTTTCTTGTAATTGGTAAATGCCATCACGGCTTCATGTTTTTTATTTGTATCACTATGTATTCTGGGTTACTTAGTGATACTAAAAAGACTGGGTACTCCGTTTGCATTGATACACTTTCGTTTATAACTTTCTGCCCAATTCTTAAGGTATTACGTGTTTAGTAGCCTCAACGCCGTGATTTGTCTCGTTACCATCAGATCGAACCCAAAACCTGTCGCGTTTCCAGAAGTGAGGTGGTGGGTACGACTGCTACTAGAGAAAATGTAATATTTAATGTTTTCATTTCCTCACCTTGTTATCGGGGCAGGGCGTGGCAATGAGTACTGTCACTCAACACATAGTGCCTCCAGAATTAAGCGGAAAGGCACAAAAATTTATTAATGAAAACGGAGTGTCTAAATATTCCCTTCTATCGCTGCTAGGGGCAGGATACTGCGTGAAATTAAAAAGAAAACAAAAAAATGTAAATGCAATAGTATAATCTTTTTTCTTTTCCTTTTTTTTTAGGTTCACGCTGTATTCCGCACGAGGCAGGGTAGGCAGAGGAACCCCGGAATCTAATATTAAGACACTCCGTTCCACTTCCGTTCCCCACTTTCCGCCGAATTTGAGGCATTGCTTGTTGAATGGCGGAACTCAACACCGCGCTTAACCTTATTACCAGAAAGAAGAAATGATACATTAAATATTTAAATTGAAAATATTAAATATTTCATTTCCTCGACCAGAATGGGAATAGAACCCAGAACCTGTCGGTTAGAGTCACACGTTTGTGCCGCTGCGCCACGAAAGGCCTCAAGTATAATTTTTAATGGTAATTACCGTTCTCAAGCAGACATTCTAGAATCATATAGCATGATGAATATAGCGTGACGTTAATAAAAGAAGATGGACGCTTAAAACACTCCTTTGCCACTTTTAACCTAATTTTAGAGACTGCTTCCTTAGTGGCAGAACTCAACACCGCGCTTTATTTTGTAACCGATATCCGGAGCAACAATATGAAAATAATAAATTTCACCAAATGGGAATAGAACCTTCACGTTATTAACCTAAGCTGGTGCACCACAACTGTGAGGTCAATGGCTTTTTTTTTCAGTTTTAATCTGTATACCTTCAGCATATGCTGCGAGCAGACAGGGAACTAGGAAGTTGGTGTTAAGACACTCCATTTCCGTTAAAACACTTTCGTGTTCAGTGTTCAATAATCAAATTATATTATTTACGTTTATTTTTCATCTAGCTTCAAGACCAGTAGCAACTGAGGAACAACTCTCAGCGGATTTTCACAAAAAGCTGACAGAATGGCAACGAATGAAGGGTGTAAAGCAACCACCGCCGGTGCCCAACCGACAGGATCTGAGCGACGATTTTCTAAAAAGATGGGGTAATTTATAGTTGTATTTTTAGAGGCCCGTACCTGAAAAGTTAAAAAGGTTTTGTTATGCGTCTATGTATCTGCCAAGAATGCAGTGGTATAAAGTTTAAATTAAAAATAAAATAGTTTTTAGGATCTTAAGGAGCACAGCAAAAAAATAAACTTCTAAATCAACGCAATCAATAGATACAAGCACTAATGATTGCCTTTTCTATGAAATTCGTCTTCTTATTAAAACCTTTAGAGTATATAATTATAATTCTTATTGATTATGAAATTTCCACAGAAGTTACAGTACTCATAAATGAACTACAGATAACTATTACGAATGGTGATTGTAGTACTTAAGCTTCTCAACTTTTGACTTACAAATACTTCTCGTTGACCCACAATCATGAAATTGGTACAGAATCGCGAATCCAGCTTGCACTTAACCAGTTTTTTATCAATACCAAGGGAATTTGCAGATAATTATATATTCTTTGCTTTCAGTTTTATATATTTATTATTCTTTAAACATTTAAAAATGTTTTCTAAATAAATATTTTTCGTTTCGAAGTATGCAACCACGCAACACTTTAAAAATTATACTCAGCCTCACGCTGTATACCGCACATGACAGGGTAGGCAGAGGGAACATGTGAACCTAGTGTCAAGACACTCCGTTCCTCTTCCATTCCCCATTTTCCGCCGAATTAGAGGCATTGGGTGTTGAGTGGCGGAATTCCACGCCGCGTTTTACCTTTTACCAGTGTGAAGAAATGAAAACTTTAAATATTTAAATTGAAAATATTTCATATTTTATGTCCTCGAGTGGGGATCGAACTCACAACCTGTCGGTTACAGTCACACGCTTGTGCCGCTGTGCCACGGCAGGCTTCAGTCTCTATAAAGTTATAAAAAAATAAATTTAATATTATCTTGCTAAAGATGCGTGGAAAAGAATGAAAGAAACGAATTCGGTACCAGCGTGGGAGGAAGAAGCTAAACCTGACGAGGTGTTAGTACAGACCTCCACGGGACTTTTTAAATTTCAAGGTATTTAAAAAAAATCACATTTTTTAAAGCTCAGCAACGTCAGCCTGCATTTGACTTTGTGTTAAGACACTCTGTTTCTAATTTTTCTCCAAATTCTTTAATGCCTTGATTCGTCTAAAGAAGCGGGGAAATTAATATTAATCATAATCAACCATTCGGGATAAACATGACACCCACAGCCGTCACTTTTACAGTCAAACTCTGTTCCATTACGGCACGATTGTCTAGAATTCGAAAAATTTATTATGATAGAAAATTACAAGCTTCATTTTTTGAACGTCAAACAATTTACCACCAGTTCACTAAAGTTACTGCCTCAGACCTGAGAAGAACTGGCGAAAGAAACTCAGCGGGACATGTCTTTTTTTCAACCAAAGTTTTATATCATATAATCAATTGTGACAATGATACATTTGAAATAGCCTGGAGCGAGCATTTTATTCCCAAGGCGTGTTATCATTTATGAAATCGTTAATTTGGTAATAACCTTTAACACACAAACGTGTTTTCACAACTTTTTTTAATTGCGAAATAGAAAATTCTTGGACGTTTTCTGGGATCCTATTGTAAAAGCGCACACCCTGACCCATAAAAGAATTACGAAATCGATGCAATCGAGTTATAGGTGCACAAAGATTAAACTTTTCTAGTATTAGTATTATGTATGTCCCCGATTTTTCTAAATTCATTAATATTTTTCTTGACATGCATAATATTTTCAAAAATGTATTGCGATGCAACGGTCATTATATTAATTTCTTTAAAATGTTCCCTTAATGAATCGCTTTTAGGTTCACGCTATGTTCCATACATGGTAGGGTAGGCAGAGGGAACTTGGGAACCTAGTTAATACTAGATTGTCTTAATAGACAATCTATTCCACTTCCATTCCCCACTTTCCGCCGAATTTGGGGCATTGCGTGTTGAGTGGCGGAACTCAACACCGCGCTTTGCCTTGTTGCCAAAACGAAGAAATGAAATCGCTAAATATTTAAACAGAAAATATTAAATATTTAATTAGCTCGAGTGGGGATCAAACCCACAACATGTCGTTTCAAGTCACACGTTTAAGCCACTGCACCACGACAGCCTTCCAATCACTATCTAATATTTATTTTATTATTTTTAAATTGTACGCTATGTTCCGCACATTGTAACCCTTCTTGGGAACCTTGGGAATGTTAAGATACCAAACTTTTAATGGAAAATTAAAATGTGTTAGAAAACAAAAATTAAAGTTGATAATTCCTACAACATTTTTAATTATGACTTTACCAAAGGTTTGGGACGGTTGGCCCCTTTAGATAAGTCATAATTATCTACAGTTGAAGCTGGTTTGTTCATAAAATAAAACTCTAGACCTTTCTACAGCCACAACCCTTGGCGCCCCAAGCGCTCCAGTAGGGTACACCTTTACCGACGATATCCTTCAGACAGCAACGAAGCGCTTGCGATTTTAAAGGAGCAGAGACATCCCTCCTCATCTCAGTTGCTATAAAAACCAGTACAAACTAACAGCATTATCCTTAACTTCGATAACAATTAGCTTATTGTATAAAATTTAATCTTACCATTGTTATGTACCTAACCATTGTTTAAGAACGGAGAAAATAGTGATCCAAGCAATTTATTATTAATTATCTGTGTATTAGAATAGACACGCACAGTATCGTTTTACTAGATGCAGATCTACAACAGTTGCAAAGTGCGGTACAGAACAGATTTGTTTAACACTAGATTCCCGAATACATATAAAAACAAAATATTACTTTACAGGTATATCACGATCATTTACCCGCAAACTCCACGAGTGGGAAAAATCCCGTGGTATAGCACCCGAAGCATCCACATCAGCATTGCTAAGAGCAGCGCGAGCAAAAGTGAAGTTACCCACCACGCCGTTAACAAGAACGCAGTCTGACGGTAGTGTGGCACCGTCGGCCGGCTCTGGACGAGTACACGCTTCAAGTCTCAGTGTTAATGATGCTGATGATTTCGATTCGGAATATGAAAGGGAACATTCTGTATGTTATTTTACTGTTTTTTTGTATATATTATATTTTTATTTTTAAAGTAACTGAACCAGGGGACTAGTTAAGGGCATTCAAAGCGTAGGAGCACAAAAGGGTTACCGTATACGCTGTTCCGGCCGTAGGTGCGATTCCCAGTAGAGGAAATTTAATATTTTCGTTTCGCCACACTGGTAACACAACTCAATTCACAATGTCTTCGCAATTCAGACCTGAAGTGTCATCAACCAAACGGAGTGTCTTAACACTGGATTCCTCAAAAATATATAAACTTACTATATATAGACAGCCCATACTCTTTTACTCTGTGATAATATTAAATATTTTCAGCTTGACGGTGCAGATGAGTGTGACAACACAAATCCTCGAGAAGCAGTTCTAGTAGAAGTAGAAGCTGAAGAGATATGTACAGCCGCGCCTCTGATGGCCGTCTCTCCACGACATACTCCACAAAAACCAATATATACTTATGGACAGGCTGAAGCTCGACATTTATGTGAAACTAGTTCCACAGTAACTGGAACTGCCGTGCTACAGAATAATGGGGCCGGTGAGATAATGTATATATACAATATAAAGTTTTCTATATATTTTGAAATCTTTACAGGCTTTCGTGGCACAGAAGCATAAACAAGTGATTGTGAATGTGACGATTGTGCACTTAATTGTCTATCGGGACAATGTAATATATAATCTTTTAGTTTCCCTCGCTCTGTTCTGTCACTTAAGTCGCAAGTGTTAAAACTTCGGAGAAAAGAGAATTAGGCGGAAAGTTGAAAGCGATTTCCGTTTTCAATAAATTCTAATAAGATTGGATTTAACACTAGGATTTCCTTTGCCTGTATGTGCTGCAAATTTATATGATTATATTTATTCAAAAATGCATTAATATTTTAAGTTTTCTATTTCTTATGTAAATAATACTTATAGTTAGAATGTCCACAGTTGTACTTTCAGATACACACAACATAAAATCTAAGGAGCACACTACGATGAAAACTAAATCTTCACGCGAACAGGTAGCATGCGTTTAGTTTTTAAATTACTTTTAAAAATATATAATTAAAATTATTGACAAAAACTTGCAGCTCACACAAGAAAGGAGTCGAATGAAAATCGTGAGACAACATAGTATCGAAGAAGATGCAAAATTCATAAGAAAAACAATTGAAGAAATCGAGAGAAGCTCCAATCGCTTTAAGGAACATAAAATAGACTTTCAATATGAAGACAGTTTTTATGATAAGCAAAATCCTTCCTCTAGTTCTAGTGTTAAAAATTTGAAGCAATTCGACAATTTTAAAGAAACTAAAAACGGTAGCGACGAAGCAAATGACTCTAAAAGAAAAGAATTAGATAAGAATAATTGTAAAAAGAAGTCTAAATCCCGTGCTAGACTGGAAAGAGAACAATCGAAGCCATCAGAAAGTGATAGTGAACCAGAAGTAGATACTGTGACTGTGGAAATTCCTAGACGAAGGAAAAGACCTAGAAGACCATCAGAAAAGCCAAGGACTCCGCCACTGCATTCAGATTCTGATGAAGAAGTAAGATGTTTTTTTTAATAATTAAAATTATTAGCGTTTTTACCTGATTATTTACCCGGTTGTTTTTATTTTCATTTTGTTTTATTTATTTTTTACTTATGTATGATAGTATTTTATTTAAATATTGTTTTGATAACATTCCATAGAGTTGAATAATAGTTTAGGGTTCACTCAGGGAAATGATTATGTTTGAAAAAATTATCTATCCTATTCTGATAAACAAAAAGATTAGATAAATATCACTAAAAATGGACAAACATCGGATTTGCTCACGGCACAGTAGAAAAAAATCGCAAAAAATATTTCTTATTCCAAAATTTCCCCCGATTTAGTTCAAATTTAGTTCAATCCACAATTTCATTTATTTGTATATTTCAAATAACTGATAAAAGCAATAAATAAACATACTTTATTTCAATTAATTCCAGGTATTTGTATTAAAACTGAAGGCACCTGAGAAACGTGACGTATCTCCCGAAGTTATCGTAAAAACAACGAGGAAAATATTTTCACCGGTCGTTAGAAGCGGTGAATCTGTTCCAAGAACAGTGATACCAGTGGATGTTGAAGATTTAGATGAGGTAAGGCCAAAACCGAGTCGCAAATCTGACATGAAAACTGAGGATAGTAATAAGAAGAAAGATTTTCATAAGAAATTTGATAGTAAATCCAAGGACTCTGCGGATTTGCAAGATGATGAACCAAAACATAGAAGTAGGCCTCCCCTTCCATCATCTCCTTCATCCCAAAGAAAGCCGCCGGCTAAAGAAACAGCGCCGTCTATTAGGATAATGATACAACGATACAATAAGAAAATAAATGAAGAAGGTAATGTTTTCAGAGTATTTATTTTTCATTTAATATATAAAATTAGATTGTCTGTCTGCAAAATCAAATAACATTAAGATAATGCTTTCGATACGTAAACAAAAAAACGGATGTAAAAACCGTTAAAAATTTTACGTCGTAGTAAACTAACGAACAACCAGTCACGTTTACAGTCACAAGTTTGTGCCGTTGTGCCGAGATAGGCCTCAAATATAACTTATATACTTTATATATCTTATATACCTTATATACGTTCAAATTATCACGCATAATGTATTTTTGTTTCCGCTATAACAAACAACTATCAAAAAAATAATAAAATAAACAATTATTTGGGCTCCCATGCAATAAATGTGCTTGTTGCTTATAAATATTACAAACGATTTACTCTCTCACTCAGCTTCACGCTGAATCCGGCACATGGTAGGGTAGGCGGAGGGAACTTGGGAACCTAGTGTTGAGACTTCTGTTGCACTTTCGTATCCCACTTTCCGCCGAATTAGGAAATTACGTGTTGAGTGGCGGAACTTAACGTCGCGTTTTGCCTTGTACCAGAGCGAAGAAATGAAAACATATATTATTAATTGAATATATTAAATATGTTATTTCCTCGAGTGGGGAACGAACCCAGAACTCAATTATGATATAGAATTACAAAAAATACATTTTTTGAATATCTATATTGATTACTTTACTTAATAAGAACGTTACATTTTTTTTTCTAATTAGGGCCTCCATCAGGCGCTAGCAGTGGCACAACGTCTCCGGCATGGCGATCTCCCAAATCTGAGAGACGGCGACCTCCTGATATGCCCATGGGTGTTAATATAAGGTAACAAAACATTTTTCCATCTTCCAACATAAAAAGTGTAAAATTTCTTTACTCAGCTGTTTGCTTGAATTTTGGACATTCTGTTTTAAAAGACGGTACTTTATCCATCCGAGTAGGAAAACGATAATATAATTACTTAACTTAGAGGAATCTAACTTACACACAACGCATTTAAAATCACACTGTCTCACTGGGCCACGAGGGCTTCTAATTGAATAAATTAAGAAAACCAATAGTTACAATTAATATAACTTACATGTAAATCTTTATTTACTTTCTTTATAACATGGCCCCAATCATTTTCTAAACGTAAATAATTAACTATAGTAATTATATAAATATATTATTTAACTTATTATGTAATTATTTATATATATTAAAACCATCTCTATTTCAATTACAGAAACAACCCATTCCTAGAAAGAGAAGTACAGAAATCAGCAAGTGCCTCACAATTAACAAGACGAGAGCAATCAGCTGAAAAAACTCTTACAACATTAACAGAAATACACGATGGTGTACTCAAATCTCACAGTGCTAATGCATTACATCCAAAAGATCATCAGAAAGACCAGTCAAAAGAACAAGAAGACCAAGAGAAAAAAAATACAACTTCTATTAAAATTCCAACGAAAATAGAAGATAGTCAAGAAACCATTCAAAATTCTACAGCAAGTACTGATACTATAGTGCCAGTGAAAGAGGAAAATATTGGAATTAAAAAAACTGAACAAAATCTCCCTGTGCCAATGTTAAGGCAACAATCAGAAGTGATTATACCGACTCTATCACGTTTCATGGCTGAAAATCCTGGTTACTTTGAAAGATCGTTGTCGGCTGTGGAGTCTGGTCCATCAAAAGAGACTGAGGCCACTGCCAAGCTGTCGGAGAGAGCAGAGAGAATAAGGGCTGCGAGAGAGAAGTTTCTAACGTCTACTCCTTCTATGAGACGGGAGGGCACCAGTTCTGCTAGTGATCTGAGACCAGGAGATAGGTTAGTAGAATTTTTCAAGATAATTTAGTCAAAAAAAAAGTAAAAATATATATCACTATTATATATTTTTTCTATTTTCTAAAGATTTATTCCAAACTTTAGAAAGAAAAAACTAAATTTAAAAAGCGTATAAAAATTTTGGACAACTTTGACGGTTTCCAAGAACGCAGGAGAATTTGAACCCGCGCCGGGTGCAAATCCTGCTGCGTTCAAAATTTTTATATGCTTGTTAAATTTAAATTTAGTGACTTATAATTTTCTTATAGAGAATTAGTGTTGTTCTTTTATTTCAAATTGTATTTTGGGACAATAGGCAACTAGCTGGATTTAATAGGAGACTATAATTATGTCAAAGATGATTTCTATCAAGTGTTTTTGTTTTAATTTTTTCAAGTACATCCAAAAAGTGATTTATTCATTTTATTAAACAATATTGAATAACATGTATTACTTACATATGTAAATCGCACTTTGCAATGTAGGTACATATATTAAGATAGAAATAATTAACAAAACTCTAGAAAACTATAATTAACTGAGAAGCTATTTTATTAAATATCGAAATAATTTAACATTTTTATTAAAAAATATATCACATACTGAGACATGTCGAGGGGCAGAGGCACAAGCGTACATCTGACAGATTATGGATCGATCCGCATTCGAGAAAATGAAACCCCATATATTTTAATTTCTTTAATTTGAAACTGAGGCAAAGCCTGCTGAGGCAAAAACTAAGGCAGTGCAACAAAAAAGGGAAAGGAGAGTGTCTGTACGAGAACAGATTCTCTAGGCTAATAAATACGTTCCTAGGTTGTATATGTATATTAAAAAAGCCATTTTATCATCAGATCGAGTCGTATAAGCTGCGAGAGTGATGCCACGGAGAGTCAGGTCCCTCCTGAAGCATCATTAGGACGTAGCATGTCCACCGGCATGGTCAATGTAGAAAGAGACGCATGGCAGAGAGTTGCTGAAGGTAAGTTACGTAGGAAACGTTGAAAACTACACACTTACATATTCAGCTTAGCGCTATATGCCTCAGCTGCACGCTGCATAACCAGCCAGAGAAAACTTAAAAACCTAGTGTTAAGACACTCCATTCCATTTCCCACTTTCTGCTTATGTTTTTGGCATTTCGTGTTGAATTGCAGAACTCGATAATTATTATTAATCCAGATTTAGTTTACTAAGTGTTCCTAAGTGTGGAAGAACACTTTAAAAATAATAAAAATAGATTTAGTTTTCTTTAAGCCAGTATTCGCCAATAATGTGTTATTGTTTATTTTTTTAGCTGTACACTGACTGTATCCATCACAAACCACGGTAGACAGAGGAAACCTGGAAAACTAGTGTCAAAACACTCTTCTCCACTTTCTACTGAATTTTTCGCCGACTTCTCGATGCATTGCGTGTTGAGTGACAACTCAACTCCGCCTTTTGCTTCGTTGCTGGGATATGACACGAAAATATTAAATATATCAATTCCTGGAGTGACGATCGCACCCTCACCACTGATGACACTGCGCTACGACGGCATTTGCTATTTCTAATTTTGCATTTTTTTTTAAAATAATATATAAATAATCAATTGTTGGTTATTGTATTCTTATATCTTCACCCTGATAACAAGGCAAGTATCTCAAATTCGACGAAAGGTTGCGAACGGAATGGACTGTGTTTACACTAGATACGCAACTTCCCTCTGCCTACCAGGTTACGTGAGGGATACAACAATGAAGAAGAAAAGAGTGTTTATTTACAATATTTTTATTTCCCAAACGTTATTTACCAAAGAGCAGTGACATTTTGAAGATCAAATCGTATATTTTGCCACAATTTGAATTATCAAATATTATGTGCATGCGGCCTGTCGTGGCGAAGTGGCATAAGCGTGTGACAGTAACCGACAGTTACTGGGTTCGATGCCCACTCGAGGAAATGAAATATTTAATAATTTCAATTTAAATAATTAATGTTTTCATTTCGTCGTTCTGGTACAAGGCAAAACACGGCGTTGAGTTCCGCCATTCAACACGCTATACCTAGTATATAGTTTTCGTTTCTATTCCAGGTCCACGCAGGGAAAGACCTAAGTCTAGATTCAGTCTAGCTCGCCTAGCCGCCAAATTGCGGCGGAAAGATGAAAGCGCTGTGTCCCGCCTCTGTCGGCAAAGTTTACTCGTACAGTTAAGGAAACAGTAAATAAATATATATTATAGATACAAAATTGTGTTTGTTATTTCTATTTATATGATATTAAGGATTGTTTAGTTTAAATTTTTGATTGTCATGTTCAGAGTATACCTACTAGTAACTACATTTCGCAAATTTTGTGGTTTGTAGAGATTTCTTCAGATTTCGATTTATTGTAAATTCAATTTCTCATCAGCAATTTATAGCCAATGCGTCTCTAAGCTGGAGAGGTTGTGGGTTCGATACCCAGTCGAGGAAGTTAAATATATAAGATTTTGTCTTAAATCTTTCTTCGCTCTAGCTCTTCCTTAACATAGCAGAGCGCGGCGTTAAGCTTCGCCACTAAACACGCAAATACCTCGTAAAATTCGGAAGAATGTAAAGAACAGCAGTTCTTCATTGAGATACAGAGTGTTCCCACGTTCCTTCTACCTAATCTGATATATACGGGTGTAAAAGAATAACTATGTAGGTCTGAACTCTCTAAAAAAGAAGTTTTGATGATGTTATTTCTCAAATATTAAATCATGCGACAACGAATATTAGATCGCGGCAAATAGTTCCTTTAACCACAATTACATTGCCATAAGACATAATACAATGAAAGTAGCTAAAGTAAACAAGGTGAGCTGTACTGACGTCAGTTAATACGAATATTTTGATCGTGAAAGATGATCATTTAAATCTTTTTAGCGATCCTTCAATATGATATCCCCACAATGATCAGGTAGGAGACAATGGTAATAGAGAACCAATAACGAGTACATCGCCTTTAAAAGCTTTTGTGATTGGTTTTGTGAAAAACATATATTCAGTTTTTTCAATTCATGTACAATTGCAATAATAAATATTTTTATTTTATTAATAAGTATCATAAGCGGACATTACTTTATTATGGTTCATATTACAAAGAGGAAAATAATTCAAAAATAGTCTTGTATGGGAACCCCGTACTGATTGTATATCTTATCCTTACCATAAAGGAAACTGGCATACTAGTGGTAAGTAGTCATCCTCATTAGACCAAGTTTAAAACCAGAGACCCAGTGTAACAGATGCGTTACTGGCCTTTAAGATGGAGGTTGAAGTACCTTTTCAATAATTAATTTGCCTGTAATATGGACTGGAAACCACTGCCCTACGTAGATAAGTAGCGTAGCGTATGATATAAAATATTCGTACTTATCAACGTGCCAAACCTTTTAAGAGTCTATTGGGTCACCAACGACTTGAAAGATTCTACGCCATATAAAGATATACCCATATATAGCCAATCGGCATCTTGGCTTGAAATATTGTTATCACTCTTTCTATGTTCCTCAGTTTCTTTCAGTTGATGGTACACCGTCAGTCTACTGTAGACTGTAGACTTCATATGTGTGAATGTGCATTAATATATGTGGATGCAAGATCACATGTGCGAATGTGCAATAATGACGTACTTACATTTGTTAATATGTGGCAGAAGACACAATTATGGTTAGTAAATTTATTTTTTAGGAAATTGATAAATATAGCTGGTGTGAGGCCTGTCGTGGCGCAGCGGCACAAGCGTGTGACTGTAACCGGTTCTAGGTTCGATCCCCAGTCGAGGAAATGAAATATTTAATATTTTCAATTCAAATATTTAATGTTTCATTTCTTCGCTCTGGTAATAAGGCAAAGCGCGGCGTTGAGTTCCGCCACTCAACACGCAATACCTCAAATTTGGCGGAAAGTGGGGAACGGAAGTGGAACGGAGTGTCTTAACACTAGGTTCCCTCTGCCTACCCTGTCTCGTGCGGGATACAGCGTGAAAATGGTTTTCATGAAAATGCAATTGCATCACCGTTGCACAGTGACGTGTGGCATATTCTAAGGCCAGCGATAAGGGTGTAGATGCTTATGAAATAAAAGTCACGATAGCGTTTATTCTCAAATGTAATATCATGTTCAATGTCGACAATACCAGCAACACGCCCACACTCAATACCATGGTAACAATAGTCACCATATCAAAATGTCAGCTCCGAACTTAATCATAAATTTAACTTTATCATAAAAAACACTACGATCATTTATCAATTAGTAATATAAGACTCAAGAGAACACTTACAAACGACGTTAGTGGGTAATTTGGTTGAGGTAGATTCAATAATTTACATCTAATGTACGGATGTTGGGAATATATATACGAGATTGCCAACAGACAAACAAAATGATAATGATAACAGATAAAAAAATATCTTATATATATATAGATATTATAAAAATTGGGATTTCTATTCTATTTTAATATAGAGTATAGAAGAGAAATAGGTGTCAATAGTTGGTCAATTTTCAGAATTAACAAGTTCAGTGCTTTTCAGTGCTTTTCTTTAGTCGTAATCCTAATATTTATATCCCCAAATACCGTTTACAAAAATCTTACATTAAATTTACACTTTTCTGGAATATTCTGATTTTCATGTTAGATTTTTTATATAACAAAACTGTTGACAATTTCCATTTGAAAGAAATCAAGATTTTTATTTTTACTTTATAGTCTAGTTTTATAAACTGCGGTGTTTAACTCCGTTTTACGATGAGCTAAATCTATTGAATTAGGGGGATAAAAAATTTGTATGAAATGAGTTACTAAATCAAACAGATTTACTTTACAAATCTATGATTTGTAACAAATTTCAAAATTAATTTAACCAACAGATATACAAAAAAATATTCATATTTATTTATTGGAGCTTTCTTTAAACTGACTGACAGTAAAAGATGTAGAGTATATGTATATTTTATAACATTTTTCTTTTAAATTTAGAGCCATTTTTAGGAAATCAGTCTTCATATTACTTGACAGTCCAATAGAATAATATTCAAAAGAGATTTTAGAATTTTAAAAATCAAAATATTCCAGCCAAGGCAATTGACGCAATAAGGTATTAATAATATAATACACAACAACTTCTTAACACTTCTACAATAAAAGTGACTTGTGGCGTTTTTTTTTCAATCGTAGCGAGGTTTTGAGCATATTTTTGTTTTTAACAAACAATTTTAACCAACAAGGTTTTATTACTACATGATGAAAATTTATTATATTTTTTGTTTTCATTTCATAATTATTTCATAATATTAATGTGCTTTTGAAAATTCTTTTAAAAGGCTTTCTTTAACCCGCAAAGCCACCACAAATCACCTCTACCAACCGTTCGCGTATCAAAAAAAAGAACAATATATAAAATATACAAGCAAATTACAAAAACAAAATATTCCTGTAAACTCGAGAAAGGTGTACGAACATAAATTAAATAAATACAATAACTAAAAGGTGACAGAAAACAATGGACGCCTCTTCGTAAGTACAGTACCTTGGTATCTAACGTGAAGAAAAAAATAAATCGTTCTTTCTATTTATAAACATTAACAATTACATAATATAAGTCAGTTACTATTGCTTTGATATGCCATATAATAATAAAAGTATAACATTTTCATTTAAACTGGCAACACTATCAAAAAGTAAAAAAAAAAACCAAGTTCAAGAGAAAATATTTTTTTTATTTAGTTTTGCTAGTGTTACCAGTCTAATTATAAAACAGTAAACTAAAGTATCTGGTATGGAAAAACTATTGCATAGTGGAATGTGTGGTTTATAAAAGGCTATTATTGATAAAATATAAATGGAATGGAATAATCGTAACGTTATCGTTTCTAATAAAAGATTACTTTCAAAGATAGATAGCGCTGTATTTATATATAAAAGGTTAAACTTATTTTTACTTAAGAACTGTAAGTATAAAGAAGATTTTCTAACGTAATTTCTTTACTTCTATGTATATTTTTTTTCATATCAACAGCGCCATCTAGATCCCGCCATGTCAAAAACTTTCCTGTGCCTTTCCTCTTGAGTCGTTAACAATTAATAAAATATTGCAAAATGAGATTCGAAATCATTATCTTCAGAGGCACGTACATCAGGCTTTATATTCGAAATTCACAAGGACGGACAAAGCCACACGAAAGTAATCTGTACATTGAAAATTAATATCAACTTGACGTTTTAATTGTATTTAAACTATGTTTTTCGTTTCTATTCAACTTATTCTATTGCAATCTATGCTTTGGTTAAGGATGGTAAGCGATTTAAATATTTACATTGTTATTTAAATATAAAATTTTAAAGGAAACTTTAATAAACTCCACATGAACTAATGGGCTATAGTCGAAAATATTTTAACACGTAATTTGTATCAAGAAACAGTTTTAACCAAAGCAAAGATTGGAGTGTGTACAGTCAACTATCTAATAAATTTAAGAAATTAAGTTTAATCAAAACTTGTTTAGAATACTATTTAATCAACTAATTTAGGAAATTAATGTTTTTAAAAATATGGTCGACTGTACTGTACTTCGCTACGTAAATACAAATTGTACGTAATTCAGGTATCTGCTGAAATAAATAAATTATCTTGATTTGAGAGAAAAATGCAGACGATACTGCTTGGCGGTCATAATGTCAAAATTCATATAAATAAGAGAAACTATTTATTATAATATGTCTGTGATTAGAACAAAATCGTTTATATTATATGAGTGTTTTTAACAGAAGTTATTATAATTATCATCTCAGCAAGGAGGTGCATAAATCAAGTTCATCAGAAAGTTCCTTGACCGCCTAAGCCTTAAAGACAACCGTAATACAAAAAAAATAGCAAAAAAAACTTATTTAAAGGTGAAAAATCATAACCATACAAATACTATATGATTATTTATATACAAAAAGTGATTGAAAATAAAACACAACCTCGAGTGAACCTTGTGAACATGCTAGTGACAATATATACATAACCTATACTTAAATTAATTACGTGTCTACCTTCATTACGTTTCATTATTGCCAGAAAAAAAAATGCAAATCATAAAAATAATTACAAATACTTCGAAACGAAAAACTTAACGAATTCATTATAAAAAAGTATGATAAATAGAAAAAAATTACGTATTTGGTACATTACAAAATTATTTGACTTCCAGGACGATACTTTTGCCCGACTTTGATGGTTTGTTTAAGTAAAAATTAAGTAGTACTCGCATTAAGTAGAAACACATTAACTTTGAGGCCGGTGGTGTCGCAGAGGCACAAGCTCGGGGCTTTAAACATGATAGGTTGTGGGTTCGATCCTTATTCGACGAAATGAAGTAAAATTGTATTTTTTCATTTCTTCGCTATGTTAACAAGGCAAAGCGCGGCAACAAACTTCATCACTCAACATGCAATATATCAAATTCAGTGGAAAGTGGGGAACGAGTCTCTTAACACAAGGTTCCCAAGTTTCCTGTGCCGATCCTGCCATAAGCGGGATACAACGTGAAGCTAAAAAAACATTAACTTCAAGTAACGGCTATAATTGTGTACTGTGCACCTCTCATTTGGCTAATGTTGGTCTTTCGGACGATCCTGACCTACATATCAATAATTATAAGAACTGAAGTATCTTACAAATTATATTGTACATTTTATTTTATGTTCATCGCCATTAAGCATACGTTATAAAAAAAAATATTGTTGAAAATTGATGAAAAGTCATCAATATTAAAAAATGGGGGTAGTCAGAAATATTTTTTGTCAAAATAACAGCAAAATTCATTACAATTGTAAGAAAAAAAAACCATTATAATAATAATAATATATACATAAATAAATATATGAAATAAATATATAAAAGAAATACAAACACCAGCTTTGTTCAACGTGCCCTAGATGTCAAAATTGAAGCTCAAGACCCTGTGATAAAAACCTAGCGTCGAATATAAAATTCTAGACTTTTACAATCTAACACTAGCCCTAAGTCCTATTTTAACTTAGTGTAATTGAAAATTCAGGTACTTAGTCGGCGATTCATTTTTTTTTTTTATTATAATTTAAACTGAGTTCATATTTCATATTTAATAATATATTTACAAATGTTATGTTGGTGTTTTAAAAAGACGTTGCAAATTGTTTTGGGAAACTGAAAATTTTAAAAATATATGTTTAATTAATTATTTTATGTATGTTTGTTTGTTTGTTTGTTAGAATAAATTTGCCCTTTTAAAACACTAAGCCTACACAAATACGTGTTATATATAAATTGTACCTAGGTGCTTCCCGTCTATATATTTATGTTTATTATATAAATAAATAAACCTTCAACAAAATGAAATATTCTGCGATTTTTTTTTGCACTTTTGTTACATTTTATTCTATTGTACATAAGAACATTAAATATTTACATCTCAAATATTCTCTATTTCTCTTTAATTCTCGCAAAATATACCAAAATTTTGCCATATAGAAAAAAAAACAAACGTACGCGTAATTTAAAAATGAAACGCGAATTAAACCGTGTGCGTATCAAAGAAGTTGTTGTAAAAGATCCTAAAACTAAAAATATTTGAAACATTTAGTCAGAAAATCAGAAAAAAAAAATCTTATGTAGCTAGAATAAATAAAAAAAAAGAAACTACACAACCAATCCACACGGGCAGGTTGCAAACACTTCGATGGGCAATGGAAACTTAAAATTGATTCAACATTAAAATCGTAATATCTAAAAGAACTTATAACGAATAAAATGAGGTAGATATAAAATTGTGATATGGAATAAACAACGAACTCGATATTAGGTCGGTTTTATAGAAAAGTGGCACTCAAAAATCTTCAATTTTTTCTTATTGGCTTCACGCTTTTACTATTGGAATTATGAATTACGGAACTCAACGACGCGTTTTGATTTTTTTACCAGGGGGAGGTAATTAAAATAATTTACCGTTATGCTGAATTTGAAGTTATTTATAAATTGAAAAAAAAAAATATTTCTTAACAAATAAAAACTGTCTGAATCTTATTTCAACCATACTTTAAAAATATTTATATGTTATAAATAAATGATTTTGATTTCAACATTTTAAATTATGTAACTTTTCTATTTAACCGACAATTTGTGTTAATTTAAAAAAAAAAAAACGCCAAGTTCAATAGAAAATTAAGAATTTTCATCAAACCTTCAACATTTTTTGTCACTATAACGACTTATTTACTGAAATATATATATATGTTTTATAAACTATTCCATGTATTTTAATATAATATATACATAATAATATCAGTAGTTCGTTGTAATATATTTTTTTATTTTTTTTTTTGTAATTTTTTTTTTAATTATATTTTTTTTGCAAATATTTTATTTTTTAATCTATCTAATTTTTTTAAACTGTTTAGTTTTTGTAATGTGAACAATGCAATGGCGTGATCATAATTGCTAGTAAAACTTCAACAAGTATATATAATAATAATTAAAAATATGTCAAAAATGTGCGTTAATTAAAAAGAAATCGTATTGTATAAATGTATGTATGTATGTATGTGTATATTGGAATGTAAATTATGAAGGTAACCGATAGCTTCTAAGGCTTAAGACTGTCTATGAAGAAAAAAAAGTCAGAAATAAATATTTTTGTTTCTATTAACATCAATAAATAATATGTTTTATAGATTTAATTAACTGTTTTGGATAGCATTTTGGTCGTATTTTGTATATAAATTTGATTTGGTACACTATTTGCAGGCACTGGAATTCATTATATTTATATGTATGTATGTATATAGTTTTAGACGCGGTCTCAAATTTCTCATGTACCTATAACATTATTGTACAATAAAGAAATACTTTTGAAGTTTTAAAATTTTATGTATTTTTTCTATATTTTGTTTTTATTGAAATCGATACGATAATCGTTTAGTTATAAATTAGTTTATTGAAACAATAGCTAAGCTCATCTTAATAATGATTTTCACAATTACGTTTTTACGTATAATATTAACAAAATAATAATAATGAGAGATTGTGAGAAAATTCCTCGCTCTAGATCCTGCGCAACGAAGATCTGGACCCTCTTGGGGAGATGTTTATTATATTTTTAAATATACATTATTTAATAATGATTTATATTTAAAAATATTAAAAAAAATCTCATGGTTAACAAAAGTATTAGTTGTATGTTTAAAATTGAAAATTATGAAAATAATTGAAAAAAAAATTGAAAAAACTTCCAATTAATTGTGAATTATTCAATTATTGAGCAATAACATTATAAATATATGAGAAATTAAATTATATTATCATCAAGAACATCATATCCGCCGTAACCTTATTGTCTCGCTTATAATCTCAGGCCGATGCTATACAAACGCCATAAAACGGCTGTAAAAAATCTATATATATATATGTACACTCTGTAAAATGACATTTACATATCGCGAGAATAACCAACTACTAACACGATCTATTACTTTTGTGAGAACTAAACACGATACCCGTATAAAACAATAGGTTAACTCAGCCTTTTAACGTAATCTATTAGGAACCTAGGTTACCCTCGCGATTACTATCCGTTGTTTTTAAATAAAAACGAAATCCAGTAAAAAAATCTCAATCTACTCTCAACTATTAAACTTCGTTATCAATCCGTTATCAGTGGGGTTCAATCGCCTATACCCCATGTAGTTTTAGAAACTGTCGCCATAATGTATTTCAACCGTTAGGTTGCAAAGTGGGCTGAATTTTGCTGTTATCTAACTGAAATGTGTTTCTAATTAATTCTGAATTCATATTATCGTCTGGCAATTTGTTGTTGGTTAAATTTTGATTGGACTCGTATTCGGGGCGCCTGGAAGTGTCTAGAAGGTTGTACGATGTGTCTTCGAGGACGGTTTCGATTGTCGTGTCGTGGTCGTTACGTGACATGTCAAACGCCTCGTACGGTTGGGGCTCGTATCGACGGCCCTTCTTCATTCTGCCGTTTGGTGTTTTTGACTGGAAATAAGAATAATATTAATTAAAAACATTTTATATTTTAAAATATTATTCATTTTATGGAAATATTTATTCATATAGATTGTTAATTAACTGATCTTGTTCAAAGTATATTCAAAATAATATATGACAGAAATTAAAAAAAAATAACCGTGATAGCGATATTAATGGACATAATTTAACGCCGCAGTTTAATTTCGATAACAAAAAACCATTTATATACTCACAGCAGGATTCTCAGTAATATGCACGTGGCCATTTAACAACGGTTCTCCAGCGCCGGCGGAACTCAACCCCGCGCCCCCGTTGGCCGTCACCCTTATCACCTGTCATAACATCTGACATTTTATTAAATGTATACTAAAATAATAATAATGTAACAATAAGGGAGATATTTTGTAATACGTTTGTTTTTGAACTGTTGTATTTGTACGCTTTCACGCTTTATCACGCATTTAAACAGAGTGTTGAATACTGATGAGACGCTGCGTTAACTGGTGGAGTTACACGCCGCGCTACTTTTTCCAGAGCGAGAGAAAAGAAAGAAATACATTTAAATACAATCATTTTAACATGTAAGAATTTTTATTGTTAACACGTTAACAGAAAAACAATATAATTAAAAAAACATATGATGTTTTTAAACATACTTAATTATAGATTAACAAAAACTGATGATAAGATGACTAAGTATTTTTTTGTTGCTATAAACTCTTAAATGACTCGTAGATCACTCTGTTCAATTTTTATAACTAATATAATAATATCAGGGTTCGTAAAGGAAACTTGAGAACATAGTGTTAGGACACTCTTTTCCGTTTAGATAATTCCATTTCCCACTTTTCTCCGGATTTGAGAAAAGTGAGAAATGGAATCATCTAAACTCCGGATTTTTGAGTGACTGAACTCAATTTGAACGTATGCCTTATGAATATTACATGTACATTTATATTATTCTTTTATTTTTTAAGTAAAAAATATTTTTTTTTCTATACCTACCGTCATTTCCGAACCATCTTCTTCTCCCCCTTCAGATGTTGCGACGTGACTTCTACGTGACCTGAAATGTTAATATAACTATAAATTAATTACTCTTTTTTTATTACCTTCATACCGTATTGACTGGATGCTTTTGGACACTCCAATCCCATTAAGACACTGGCGTTCCCCACTTGCCGCCGAATTGGAGCATGTCGTATTTAGTGGCGGAACTCAACGCCACATTTAATATGACATTATAAGAGCAGGGTCTATTTTCCATGTCAACTAGATTATAAGATATAGTGTATATCGTATGGCGTGGCATCATAGAAAAAAAAATAACAACCAATACGGTACTTTTAAAGGGAGCCCGTTCTATATCTCATATCATTTAATCCTGCTAATATTATAGATTTGAAAGCTTGTTGACGTCTATCGTGGCACAAGTATGTGACTATAAACACGAATAATATCTAATATTTCCAAATCTTTCAGCCTCAAATTCGTCGGAAAATGGAAATAAGAACCTATAAACCAGAGTTTCAAAAGTTCAAAAGTTTCCAAAGTTTCCTGAGAAAAATAGAGAAAGTTTGTTCCATTTTCACGATCGATTTAGATGCTGTTTTTCAGTAACATCCCCATACAGCTTATAAATGAGAATATATAGACACATAGGTTATAATTAATGTACGGATTTTGTATTATTTGAAAATGAGTCAGAGACTGAGGTCGTGTTATAGCCGCTATTTGATTGTAAGATGCGAAATGACAAACTCCTTCCGTAATAAATCATCCTGATTCAATCATCCGATTAAACTGTAGTTTCTTTAACTGAATACCTTGTTTAACGCGGTGGTCCTTAGCAATGTTTAATAAAAATTGAATTAGCAGAATAAAGGCTGCCAGCACTTAGCCCAGAAGAGGAAGTAGTATCCTGGGTCAGGGGTTGAATTTTAAGTTCCCCTAGTACATACCTATCTGGTGTGCGATTAGCTTTTTTCCGTCTCCATAAACATAAAGCTCCTCCAGCTAAAGCACATAATGCGCAAGCGCCGCATCCAACGCCTAATCCTAAAAAATAGATAATAAATAAATTTTAAGCTTTAAATATATTAAATAACTATAAATATTTATTTTGGATTTAGTAAAAATTATAAACGAAACAAAATGCCTTAATATGATATAGATTAAAAAGAGAGTTAAGTAAGTAAAGCTACCAAGATAGTAGTAATAATGATCGTCATCCAATCCAGGTGGTCGGGGAGGGATGGTGAGCACGTGCTGTCTACGACCACCACCGATGGCTGTCACCATCACGTACAATGGTAGTCTCGCATCTAAGTTGTTCAACTGAAAAAAAAATTAAACATATGAAATTGTATAGTTTTTATATTATTTTTTATTAATTATCTTAAATTAAATGCCTTCACGTGGGGAACGGTTCCCCGGTTCCCTCTGCCTTTCCTGCCTCGTGCGTGATACAGCGTGAAGCCAAGTAAGTAAGTACATGCCTTCATGTTTGAGAAACGTATAAATATTTGAACATAGTGGAATTGGTACCACTTGGTTATGAGTTGGCTTGGTAGCTTAGAAGTATTTTTCTTTCTGAAGTGCAAAGTTATAGAAAAAAAAATGTTCCAAAAATCTTATAAGTACGTTTTTTTTTTTCAATACACTTATGTTTGTTAGCATTGTAGAGATCCAACTTAATACCCACACGGAACAAAGATTACATTTAAACTGTTTCTTGTTCAATTTCTTGTTCTAGTGCAAGAAAATACGTCGTTGAGGTCCACCATATGTTGAATGGCGGAGCTCAACGCCGAATTTCATCATAAATTTCTGTCTGCGGGATATAGCGTAAAGACATTTTTTTTTGTATTTTACCTCAATATTTGGTTCGGTGACATTAACACTGGTCCAGTTGTCCAAAGGTTGCGTTAAATTTTGGACATATCGTACTGTTCTTGCTCCGGCGCCGTTCCACCATACTGATACACCTGTAGCTGTGTATATGTATTTTAGATCTTTTGGTTCTGAAACAAAATAATAATAAATTATTACAAAATTACGCCGTGTGATTCCGGCTTAGAATAGGATCACCCTGGTACTGATGGTGTCGTAAGAGGCGACTAAAGTACGTGTGGTAGAGTCACGTTGCCAGTAATGGCAACACGCATGGGCAGACTCGACCAGATTGTCACCACCCCCGGCATTTAAGACCGGCGTTAAGTAGTGGCTTTAGCCACTGCGTTTCGCATTAGGTAATGCCGGGCCGCGGTGCCCATCCACTTTAAAAGACGGTAACGCTCCTGTAGCTCCTCTGGAGTTATTCGGGGCCGTGGGCGACTGTGATAACTTACCACCAGGTGACCCGTACGCTTGTTTGCCGTCTTTCCATAAAAAAATAAAAAAAACACACAAAAATTGCTACAAAAACATCACGTGATCAATGGATGGGCCTCTAGATACATTTAAATAGCTCACCTAGTTCCTTGATTTGGGCTGGAATGTTCATTATAGGGCTATGTTCGGTAGGGTTGTAGGCGGTCACCATAACAAACATCTGTTCTGTTGGATCGATGTCCGTCACCTGAAAACAATTTTAAAAAAATCAATTAATTTTTTTTTAAATATATTTCTGGAAATATCATTTTTGTAGCTAAATTGAAATTTGTGTTTCTCCAGATAAAGTTTTTTTTTTATATTTGTATTTATAAATTCTTTTAAAGTCCAATTTAAGCCAAGTAATTGCTTTCTTGAATAACTTTCTTAGGGTTCAAATATCGCTTACTTTATTTCTATGAAAATTTGTTTTTGTCTCACACATTGCCGGGTAGGCAGGAGGTTCTGGGAACAATGCTAAGAAATTTCGTTCCCATTAAAGCACTTCTCTTTTCCTGTTTTCTCTGACTTCTCCAGGCAGTGCGTGTTGAGTGGCGGAACTCAACGCCGCACTTTGGCTAACAAGCCAGAGCGAGTTGAAGTTAAGTATTTCATTTCTGAGATATATGAGTCGAGCCCACAATCTATCGATGTCGCTTCTTTACAATTTTTAATTGAAACAGACCTCTTAAAGTAACATACTTAAAGAGTCAAAAGCCACCTTAAATCTGCTATCAACTAAAAATTTTTTTTTTTAAATTGACTAGAAATAACTCAATACAAATATAACTTTTTTATTATACAGTTTCAGCTTCACGTTGTATCCCGCACGTAGCAGGATAGGCAGAGGGAACTCAGGAACTTACCACGCCAAAATAAAGGCGTTGCGTTGAGTGGCGGAACTCAACGCCCCGCTTTGCCTTGTTACTAGAGCGAAGAAATGAAAACACATATTTAATTTGAAACATTTTCTCGACAGGGGACTGTATATTTCGTATATACAAATACTAAAAAAACTAATATTTAATTTCGTTGACTTTTACACTATCTCACACAGTGCACGGAGCAACGTAACCAAGTTACGGGTAATATCAAACAAATTTCTATTATTCGATATCTATAGAGAAATATTCAAAAAAATGAAGTTTTACATGGGGCCTGTCGTGGCGCAGCGGCACAAGCGTGTGACTGTTACCGACATGTTCTGAGTTCGATCCCCTCTCGAGGAAATAAAATATTTAATATTTTCAATTTAAATATTTCATTTCTTCGCTCTGGTAATAAGGCAAAGCGCGGCGTTGAGTTCCGCCACTCAACACGCAATGCCTCAAATTCCGTGGAAAGTGGGGAACGGAAGTGGAACGGAGTGTCTTAACACTACGTTCCCGGTTTCCCTCTGCCTACCCTGCCCCGTGCGGTATACAGCGTGAAGCTGAAAAAAAAAGAAAAAAAAGACTTTTACTCACAAACACAATATTCCCAGTGGTGTTAACAGCCGCCCACTGTTCCACAGGCAGTTTGAGTTGCGCACTATGTCGAACAGTGTACGTAGAAGGGGAACTGCTCCAAGATACGCGTAATGTCGTTGCATTGACAAACTTATGGGTTAAGTTCCTGAATCGATAAGGACCTGGAATTTACAAAAGTAAATAACAATTATTATATTTATACACTCGGGGAAATGAAATATTTAATTATTTCATTTTCTCGCTCTTGTAACGAGGCAAAGCGTGGGGTTGAGTTCCTTTACTGAACCGTCAATGTTTTCAGAATTCAACCGATTCAACAGTTGCCTTTCACCTATAGAAGGGTAGGCAGAGAACTTTCTTTCGTCACTTTTCATCCTAATTACAGACATTACACTCAACACGCAATGCTGCAATTTCGGCGGAAAGTGGGGAACGGAAGTGGAACGGAGTGTCTTAACACTAGGTTCCCAAGTTCCCTCTGCCTACCATGCCATGTGCGGAATACAGCCTGAAGCTGAGTATTATAATCAAAAAATGTCCCAATTAAGGAACAATTTTCTCAAAGTGAAATTTGATAATATTATTTTTTAGAATATTTAACTTATTTACTTAAAAGAAAAAGGTATATTATACCTTCTGGTTGAGTGGTGATATGATAAGGAGCTGAGAAAGCTCCGCCCGAAGCGAACGTCGAGAGTCGAACCTGCACTCTGACTTCATACTCTGTATCCGGTTGAAGTCCTTCTATCGTTGTGGAGGTTTTATAGCTGAAATAAATATTTTTTTCATATATATTCGTATATAATATACCGCATATTATTACATTTTTTTTTTTAATTTTTAAAAGTATTTTTCCTTATATTTATTTTTTAGCTTCATTTATTCCATTAGTAAACCTAGTGTTTAGGCGCACCGTTTCCATTTCCATACTTGATTTCTACTTTCCGTCAAATTCCGGGTTGCGTGTTGAGTGGTGGAGCTCAACGCCGCACTATGCCATATTATCTATAGCGAAAATATGAAAATATTAAATACTACTTTTCTCAAGTGGGGATTAACCTCAAAACTTGTTGATTTTACAGCCCATATTGGTATCCCTATACCACGACAGACCCCTTTATCTAATATATCTGCAAAGTAATAAAAGAAGAAAATATGTCACTACCTCTCTTGACAATCCTCATTCCCATTCCCAGTCACCTTCCTCCAGCACACTATATATATGTAATCTGACGCATCTTCACATCTCCACTTGAGTGAGAAGCTGTGATCACCAATATCTGTGACTCCCAGGTCTTGAGGCACCAGGTTTATTATACTATATTGAAATGTTATTATTAGTATAAGGCAAGTCAGCAGTATGTATCTTGGCGTGATGATGAATTTCCTTTTTTTAGCTTCACGCTGTATCCCGAAAACGGCAAGGTACGCAGGGGGAACTACGGAACCTAATATTAAGATATTCCGTTCCGATCCGAATTTGAGGTATTACGTGTTGAGTGGTGGAACTCAACGCCAGATCGGAGAAATGAAAACATGAAATATTTGTATTTTTTTTGTTTCTCTGGTAACGAGATAACCCGTTAAGTTGAATTGGTAACTTAACGGGTTATCTCGTTACCAGAAAAACTTAAAAAATACGCACTAAAAGAATACGCAAAGTCTTGAAAATTCGGTGGGAAATAGGTAACGGAGTGTTTTAATACTATGTTCCTTCTGACTTCCCTGTTATATGTTGGGTGAAGTTAAGAATGGGGTTGAAAATAGGTATTTAGAAAATGTATAAAAAATTGTACGTATTGGGATTCGAATTTGCCTCTTGGAGTTCGTCCAAAGGTGGATTATGTCCCTGATCTAGTTCATATGACATACAAAAGGATTTTCGATTAATCTCAATAGTATCAAACCATTTCCAACAACAACCAAGAGGCGCGATTTCAAAACCTGCAACGTTCAAATTTTTATACGTTTTCTAGATTAGTAATAATGTGCATGTTAAATATACAATATATAATATTTACAATATAATAATGTCTTTGATTTACACATTTTAAATGAAACACTTTTAACCGGATTAATCACGTATATTGAATGGTAAACATTTTTGGGAAACCCGACGTTTCGAACACTTTACAGTAGTCTGTGCCCTGGTACTGATGATGTCGTAAGAGGCGACTAAAGTACGTGTGGTAGAGTCACGTTGCCCGTAATGGCAACACGCATGGGCAGACTCGACCGTATTGTTACCACCCCCGGCATTTAAGACCGGCGTTAAGTAGTGGCTTTGGCCACTGCGTTTCGCATTAGGTAATGCCGGGCCCCGGTGCCCTTCCAATTTAAAGGACGGCAACGCTCCTGTAGCTCCTCTGGAGTTACTCGGAGCCGTGGGCGACGGTGATCACTTACCACCAGGTGACCCGTACGCTTATTTGACGTCTTTTCCATAAAAAAAGAAAAAAGTCCGTGGTCACGGGTAGACAAATGCCACCTCAGTCTGCGTGTTTGAAACGTCGGGTTTCCCAAAAATGTTTACCATTAAATATACGCGATTAATCCGTTTAAAAGTGTTTCATTTAAAATATTTGCAATATATTTTATTTTTATCTTTTCTGTCGTATCCCGCACAGAGAGATAACTCTTAATTCAATATGGTATCAAATTTATGTCTGTTAGTACATTTATACATACATTACTGACATGTGCACTGTAATCTGGTTAGTGGTTCGTTTAATAATCAGGTGGACGAATTTATTTTAAGGATTTTAACCCCGAAATATGCTATAGTAAAATATAAACGTAAATGTAATATATAATGTAGTCTTGGAGACCAGAACCTCACCCGTCCTCGTTATGGCGTCCAGCAGTATTGGTGGACACCCAAGGCACCAGCGTCAGGTTCTGCTGCAGCCACTCCATGGTTTTGGAGCCAAGGACTCTCACTAGGAGGGGAGACGATTTAGGAGCTGAAAGAAAATAAATAAAATTAAAAACATTTGTGATACTATTACAGATATTTATATATGAAATAGAAGATACTCCTTTCCAATTAAAACATTTCTGTTCACTATTCTAGGTTAAATTCTGAAGACATTGCGCGTTGAGTACGCGGAACTCAACGCTGCACTTAAATATATGATTTCCTTGAGTGATGAGTCATTAACTGTCTTAGTTACAGTCGCAGGCTTATGACTCTGGACCACGACTGGCCTGCTACACATCTCTGTATATTAATTATTCAAAATCAAAATCAAAATATTATTTATTCAATTAGGCCATTTAAGCACTTTTGAATCGTCAAGTTACATAGAAGTGTCTGTAGTGTCAGTCCTACAGGAAGTACCACCTTCTCGGTATGCGGTTCTGCTGAGAAGAGCCGGCAATAAACTCAACAGTTGCTCTTTTCAAAATATCAATTAAAGTAAATATATAACGTTGCTTCCTTAGTGAGCCAACCAACAGCATTTAATCCCATGCTCTCTTATTATTGTTATCATATTTACTTTGATATTAAATATTAATTTCAAATTATATATTAATCTCTCGTCGTGGCGCAAGGGCACAAGTGTGTGACTGTAAAAACTTGACTTGTGAACTCCATCACCATTTGAGGAAATGAAATATTTAATTTTTTCATTTCATCGCTCCGGTGACTACCTCCACTCAATAAGAAATACCTCAAAAGAGTGAAGCGAGCGGAAAGCGAGGAACGGAACGTAGTGTCTAAACACTGGGTTCTCAAGTTACCTCTGTCTACCCTGCCATGTTCCAGATATAGGGTAAAGGTAAAAAAAATCTGGCCTGTCGTTGCGCAGCGGCACAAGCGTGCGAATGTAACCGACAGGTTGTGGGTTCGATTCCCAGTCGAGAAAATGAAATATTTAATATTTTTAATATAAACATTTAATGTTTTCATTTCCTCGCTCTGGTACACGGCAAAACGCGGCGTTGAGTTTCGCCACTCAACACGCAATGCCTCAAATTCGACGGAAATGGAACTGGCTGTCGTAAAACTAGGTTCCCAATTTCCCTCTGCCTACCATGCCATGTGCGGGATGCAGCGTGAAGCTGAGTAAAAAAAATCTTTGTTTAAATAATAAAAATCTGGGGCCTTTCTATGCTTACAGATCAAGTCTAATAATAATTTAAGTTCAATCATAACGAAATGTTATATGGATAATAATCTATAAAAAAAGAAGTGGGGAAAAAACAGAGTGTCTTAACACTAGGAACACTAGGTTCCCCAGTTCCCTCTGCATTCCCTGCCATGTGCGGGATACAGCGTGAAGCTAAAAAATAGATAAATTTAGAAAACACTCACCTGTTAAAGTATAATTAGTGATTTTAGCATCTAACGTGACGTCTTCACCTTCACGGTAACTTCCATTAAGAAGATCCGTCTTATATTGCAGTATCCATTGTACCACGTCCGGTGTTTGTTCGGCGAAAGTTTGCCAGGATATTAATACTTTGTCCTTTTCTAACTTAGACAGCTTTATGGGCACTGTAATGTACAAGAAGAAAAGAGTTATGACAGACAAACAGATTTTTTTAATGGATAAGATTCGGCAAACGAGCGTACAGGTCACCTGATGGTAAGTGATCACCGTCCCCCACAGCCCCGTGTAACTCCAGAGGAGCTACAGGAGTGTTGCCGATCTTTAAGATGTATGGGCACCGGGGCCAGGTATAACCCAATGCGATAGGCAGTGGCCAAAGCCATTAATTAACGCCGGTTTTAAATGCCGGGGGTGGTAATGACCTGGTCGATTACTAACAACGATAGATGAACAATAAAGAAGGACCATGAAGAATCCGTTTTTAATATCTTTACATCACGTATATCTCGTACAGTGACTTCGTTTCCAATGCACTATGCAACCCACTAAAAGAAGTCTAAGACATTACAAGTTGACTGGCGAAACTCAACGCCGTACTATTTATCTATATTTATCTAATCAGATAAAGATAATATTAAAAAAAAATTAAAATCACAAATATCAATATGTCATATAAAAAAAAATGTAACCAAAGTAAAATATTACTTACCTCCTTGTCCTTGGCAGGTGACACTCTCGGACATATCACTTGCAATGTTCTTACTTGTTTCTGATATAACGAAAGCTCGGACCTGTGAGATATCATCAAATATATTAAAAAATATTAAAAGAAATGTGTCACAATAAGAATGGAGAAGAAGATGATCAGGAGGTCTAGCACGTAAAGTATGAAACGTAAATAAAAATTAATAAAAGAAGAATTAAGGCTCACTTAAGAAAATTTCTTTACTTTAGTATCAAGGCAAAACGTGGCGTTGAATTCCGTATTTCAACACACAATGCCCAAAATTCGAGGGAAAGATCACCTTAAAAAAGAAACTATGGATAGTAACATAGTAGAAAGAAATATGCAGAGCTAGACCCTAAGAAAAATGTATTAAATGTGATTACTTACTTGAAATAAGCGTCTGACTGTAACCGACATATAGTGGGTTCGATCCCCACTCGAGGAAATGAAATATTTAATATTTTCAATTCAAATATTTAATGTTTTCATTTCTTCGCTTTGGTACAAGGCAAAACGCGGCGTTGAATTCCGTCATTCAACACGCAATGTCGCAAATTCGGTGGAAAATGGGGAATGGAAGTGCAACGGAGTGTCTTAACACTAGGTTCCCAGGTTCCCTCTGCCTACCATGCCATGTGCGGGATACAGCGTGAAGCTGAATGAGTACTTACTTGAAATACGTAAGGTTTTAGCGGTTCGCTCACTCTTACTACTTCCATTGTATTGTTGTGGGGTTGGCCGGTTTTGACTTCTCCACGCTTATCTATGGAAAAATAAACAGAAAATAATTAATATTCAATATTTTTCCGTATTTATGTTGATGAATTGTTTTTTTTAATATTATTATTTTTAACATTTGAGACCAGTCGTGGCGCAGAGGCATAAGCGTGTGACTGTAAACGACAGGTTGTGGGTTCGATTCCCACTCGAAGAAGTAAAATATGTAATATTTTCAAATGAAATACGAAATATTTTTATTTCTGACCATAACGCTCTCCAACCGCTCTCACCACCATTCAATACGGTCGATATTCTTATAAGCTATGCTATAGCTACTTTGTATAATAATATAGATCGACAAAAACAACATTGCGTGAGGAGCTGAGCATCTTAACACGAGGTTCCCACTGCGTACCCTGCACCATGCGGAAGTAAACGGGAACCTGAAAAAATAGTTTCTTCTATTCTATGGTAATACTAACCAGTAGGCGTAGTATGAATAGTATAATACGCCATAACATCAGCACCCACAGGCCTCCATCTTATCTCAACAGATGAAACACCTATGGGGGCACATTTTACTTCTTTTGGGGCAGCTGCTCCAGCCCCCGTCACGTTAAGGCGAGCCCATTCCGACGCCATAGATATACCGTTGTATGCAAAACATTGGTATTTACCTGGAAATATGATAAAGGACTAATTATTATAAAGTTTAGTGTATGTCTATATTCATATCTGTTTATACAAGGCCGAGAAAATCTTCTCGAGAAAATAAACTGTTTAATATTTTGATCTCGTTCAGATAAGCCGCGGCGTTGAGTTCCGCACTTCAACCCACAGAGCTTTAAATTCGGCGGAAAGTGGAGAACGGAAGGAAATATCTTAACACATGTGAAAAAAAAGCTAGAAAAAAAATTAAAAATAGTTTTAAAAATTAAAAATTGTTTTAATGTGATCCACATGTGCATACTTTCGAGAGAGATAAGAACACATAAATTTCGCATTTACAACCAATATAATAGTCACTCTCCCTCAGCTTCACGTTGTAACCGTCACATGGCAGGGTAGGCAGAGGGAACTTGGGAACTTAGTGTTAAGACGCTTCGTACCACTTCCGTTCCCCACTTTCCACCGATTCAAGGAACTGCGTGTTAAGTGGTGGAACTGAACGCCACGTTTCACCTTGTACCAGAACCAGAACGAAGAAATGAAAAACATTAAATATTAAAATTGAAAATATTAAATATTTCATTTCCTCGAGTGAGGATTGAACCCACAACCTGTCGGTTACAGTCACACGCTTGTGCCACTGCGTCACGGTAGGCCTCATTTAATAGTCATAAATATATAACATCAATGTGAATATGTCTACAATGAATATGTGTCTACAATGTATAGTTAATAAAGTAAGCGGAGGTTAAAATAAGAAGAACTATAGACTAATTTAGTATACGATAACATTTATTTCTATGGAAAAGACACGGCAAACGAGAGTACGGGTCATCTGATGGTAAGTGATCACCGTCGCCCACGACTCTGTGTAGGCTGTAGCACCAGAGGACCTACAGGAGCGTTACCGGTCTATAAGTTGGATGGGCATCGGCACACTTAAAGTGTAACGCAGAGGCCGAAACCACTACTTAACGCCGGTTTTGAATGCCGGGGGTGGTAATAATCCGGTCGAGTCTGCCCATGCGTGTTGTTATTGCTGACAGCGTGACTCTACCACACGTACTTTAGTCACCTCTTACGATACCATCAGTACCAGGGTAATCCTAATCTAAGCCGGAATCACGCGGCAAATATAGCTTATATGAAAGTAATGCTTGTATTTGTAAATTAATTTTCATTTCCTCGCTATGGTAATAAGATATAGGAAGGCGTTGAGTTCCGCTGTTCAACGCAAAATGTCTCGGATATTACAAAGAAAAAACGAAACTGAGTGCCTTAACACTGTGCTCTGTACTTTAGAGAGAAATACAAAACAAGAGATACATACGAAAAGTTGATATTGTCTTAATTGTTATAGTAACGGAACTCAACGCTGCACTTTATCTCAGTTGAATCAATTAATAACAAAAACGTATCTGTAATTACCTGCATCGCCAGAGGCTATCCCACTTATAACCAACTCGATGCGCTTGCGGTCCGCCGACGTGCGTGGGTTGATCTGGAACATATAAATTGTTTAATATAAAGAAATTGATCGCGTAAATGGATTATTTGCGACAATTTATCGTTTTTTAGCTTCACGTAGGTCGAACTCGTACATGGCAAGGTAAGCAGAGGGAACTTAGGAACCTAGTGTTAAGAAACCTAGTGTTAATTCCACTTCCGTTCCCCACTTTCCGCCGAATTTGAGTCATTGCGTGTTGAGTAGCGATACTCAACGCCGCGCTTTGCCTTTTTACCACAGCGAAGAAATAAAAACAATACTTATTTAAATAGTAGAAAATATTAAATATTTCATTTTCTCTAGTGGTGATCGAACCCACAACCTGTCGGTTACAGTCACACGCTTGTGCCGCTGCGCCACGACAGATACGCTGTTAAGACACTTTCGTTGCATATTTTCCAATAAATACTGATGATAATACGTATTGAGTGGCAGAACTTAACCTGGAATCCTTTTTTGTTACCAGAAGGATGAAATGAATGGGAATCGAACCCACAACCTGTCGCGGTCTCAATTGTAATACACTCAATTTTTGTTCTTAAGTCTACCCGTGACCATGGATTACTGCAAAGTGTTCGAAACGTTGGGTTTCGAAACATGTTTAAAATACTTATAATGTGCCTTTTGAAAACCGTTCATGCGCTCTAAACACTAAGTTATACGTTCTCATAAGGCTACGTAGGGATTTTTATCGTCTTTTAGAGAGATTTTAACGTATGGATTATTAATCAAAGCGCTTGGACGGTTTCCAAGAGGCGCGAGTTCAAATCCCGCTACGTCACTTTCTTTCCTAATTGTGGATTAATACTTTAAATTTAGTAAAATTATTTAATTATAGATATTTTACACTTACATTTCCAGACAACTCAAGTAGTTTCCCATCTTTATACCACGTGATGTTAGGTGCAGGTCGGCCTGATGCTGTACAGTTGAAGCGGACAGTGCTGGCTCTCATCGCCTCTTTTGAGAGCGGTGGTAGAATTATTTTCACTGGTTCTGTTATTGATACGTTGAAAGTCTGAAAATGTTAATTTCTTTTTTAAATTGTCATTTTTAAATTTTTCAAGCTCTATACCGCAACAGGGTTACAGAGAGTTAGTGATGGAGAGTTATTAAAGGACCTTTTTTCACGTGTTGTACATTTTCTGGGCATGTTGAGTGGCGGAACTCAACGCTGCGGATTATCTCCACTATACACATATGTACATACGTATATAGGTATATGTATATATTTTGAAAATTATTTTTTAATAATCGACGCAAAAAGTGAGACGTTGTAAGTTTACCTGTATGTCTGTGTGTGTATTTTGTTTTTAAATTGAAATCCGTTTTCATCGCGGTGGTTCTTAGCTAAGTTTTATAAAAATAGGTTTAGCAGCTAAAGGCACTTTGCCAAGTTTTTTTTTTTAATTTTTAATTTATTTGCTTCTTTGTTACACAAATTTCACTCGAAATTCCACGCGACTGTGGTGATTTACATAAAAATGCAGTAAGTGATCACACCCACGACAGCCACCCGCGTGGAAATTAAAAATACAATTTTATTATCGCTCACAAAGCAAATAGGTAGCTCATTTGCTAACGAGAGTGGCGCCTGGGGTTATAACACGGTCCAAGTTTATGAGTGGAGCGATTTGTAAAGTAAATTCTTTTATTAATAATATCGAAACTAACTTCCTTGAATGTCTTGCAATATTTCTGTTTTTTTTTCTATAGTAAACTAAATTAAAGGACTTTCGCCTATTTTATAAAAATTAAATGCTATTATTAATAAAATTAATAAACATCTGTGAACATTAAAAAAAAGAAAAATATATAAGTTACTGATTTTACAAATTAAAACAGTATAATGATGGCATGTAAGAAAAGATTGATGACAGTGGACAAGGCGAAAGAGGTATACCGAGGCTGTAGAGTTTGGAGCTTCGTTCTCTCTGTCTACCCCGCTAAGGGTACCTCTTGAAGCTTAGTAAGTAAGTACGTTTTGTTATAAGATACTATAAGAGCCTCTCGTGAAGATTTTAAAACTCGAAGAAAAGAAATATTTAATATATACCTTTTATCGGAGAGACAAAATTCGGTGTTGAGTTCCGCCCTCAACATGAAATGTCTCCAGAATTTAGCAGAAATTTAAATAAACAACGAAAGTTTATTATATCTTTGGGATATGGCGTGAAGTGCAAATCGCTAACGCTTATATATTGAGCTTGAATATAAAAATAATTTCACCGTGTACGATCTTTTTACAAAATTCAACGAAGGAAATAAGATATTTAATATTAAACTGTGTTTAAAAGGAAAATTCTAAACAAATTACGTTTGTTTACGCTGAAAATAGCGATTTAAAACGAAAAATCTTATATAAAATGGCGATCATAATAATAATTATATTTAAAATTACGTACAATTTGTGTATTTTAAACGTTTTAACACGAAATGTAATGAAATCGTTATCTATAATTGAGATGATTAGATTAAAATTTTTGAATTAAAATATATATAGATATATACTCGTATATATACGAGTATATATCTATATTTTTGCTTACGAATAAGGGAGCAACTTTTAAGCTGCCGGCGCAAAAAGAGCGGTGTTATAAGTTTAGACTGTCTGCTTGTTTATGGCACCGTAGGTTCTAAAGTAATGAACCGATTGTAGTGCGGTTTATATATATATATATATATATATATATATATATATATATATATATATATATATATATATATATATATATATATATATATATATATATATATATATATATATATATATATATATATATATATATATATATATATATATATATAACTATTCGTAACCCTCTCTCAGAACGCTATGATGATTAAACAATAATATAATATAAGACATGAAAAATTAAAAAGAAATTGATTTTTTTGTATAAAATAAAAAAATATTTTTGCTCACCTTGAAGATGTCACTGCGTCCTTCAACAGAGCACGTGTAAACACCTTCCTGGTCGTATTCCAATTTGGTTAATATTAGGACTTCTTGTGAAGACTCCAGCTCGCTGGTTCTCCCGCCAGGTGGCGTCAGCTCCCAGATCAGCTATTACAATTAGAAATACGTAAACAAATTGTCTTTATATGTATAATTTTTAATTTATAATTAACTCGTTCCTTGCTAACTCTAACTACAACTAACCTCACTCTAAGAAATGAGGAGGAAATAAAGTATGAAAAAACTCTGTTTTCCTTTTTGAGGCATTTAGCAGAGTTAAACGCTTTGCCTTGTTAATAGAGCAGGAAAATAAAAATACCTCAACTTAAAACCGTCGTGTACAATCACACGCCATTAATATATTAGTAAAATTTTGTAATTAATACCTTAGGTCTAGGCCACCCTCGAATAGGGCAGGCCAGGAGAACTCTACTGTCCCTGGGTAAAGCGATCTGTTGGGACTGCTCAATATCCAGGAAAGTTGGCTCCTCAGCTGAAGATTCTTCCACCAGGACGTGGCCGATTCGACTGGTTCGACTTCGGTTAGCGTAGATATTGCTTGCTGTACATCTTTGAAAAGAAAATTAATGTCACATATCAGTTATATTTTTGAAGTGAAAACTTTTTTAGGCGCGTTGAGCGTTTTGGTAGAGGGTAAAATCCTCGGTACGCGTTACCGACATGCTAATGATAATAGTATATCTATCGCTATGGAGACCCAGACTAGCGCACGCGCAGTAGCCTGTGTACACGTATACACTAATACATCGACTATTTCTGACTGTATTATGTGCGCGTTGGACGCTTTTTGGATAAGTATAATTTTGTGAGTCACGACAATGATGTAAATAATGAAAATAATGTTCAAACTTGAATTCATTGAAATTCGTGTAAATATAAATACTATGTATAATTAAGATAATTGTATATTAATTATTTTTTCAACCACTTTGTATTTATATTTTGTTCATGATTTGTTTAACCCATCATATGTAACTAATAAATAAAACAAAAAAAAATCATATAATTTTTGCATATAGTTTTAATTACTCTCAACTTAATAGTTCCGTTTTCACTTCTATCGGCAGTCCCACGACTGCTATTAGTTTTTTTTTTCAGCTTCACGCTGTATCTCGCATATGACAGGATAGGCTGAGGGAACATTGGAACTCCGTTCGGTTTCCCATTTCCCGCTTAATTTCAGGCATTACGTCTTGAGACGGTAGTCAACACTGCGCTTTGCCTTGTTACCAGAGCGAAGAAATGAAAACATTAAATATTAAAATTGAAAATTTCCTCGAGTAGCGATCGAACCCACAACCTGTCGTTTACAGTCACACTCTTGTGCCCTTCGCCACAACAAACCTGGGCAAGAATTATATTCTCTTGTTGATTTGAGTGAAAAGTTTTAAATGGAAGTTTTAATCACCCTATCAGATTCTCATTTTATACCGCATACAAACAGAGGGAACCTGGGAACCTAGTAAGTAAATACTCTGTTCCCATTAAGACACTCTCTTTCCCAACTCATAGATGAGACACTCTAAACTGTTAAAGAATAAATTCCTGGCCTGTAGTGGCGCAGTGAGATAAGCGTGTTACTTTAAACGACAGGTTGTGTGTGGGTTTGATCACCACTCGAGTATGTGTAATATTTAATATTTACTAATTTATTCGCTCTGGTAACAAGGCAAAGCGCGGCGTTGACTTCCGCCACTCAACACACAATGCCTCAAATTCGGCGGAAATTGGGTTCCGGAAGTGGAACGCAGTGTCTTAACACTAGGTTCCCAAGTTCCCTCTGCCAACCCTGCCATGTGCGGGATACAGCGTGAAGCCGAGTAAACTATTTCGTTCCCTCGATTCAGAATAGAATCCACACAACCAATTGCGCTTACAAACATTTGTGCGCCTGCGCCATGACGGGCCCCATTTTGTAGTTGGGACTTTAATACCTTACTAATGCAGATTAAATGCTGACAAGGGCCTAGGTCTGTATGTAACGAAGCATGATCTAATGTTAATTTAACTGATCTATTTCTGTGAAGGGTTGGATAAAATATATGTAAAAGCAGACTACGGAGTGAGGAGTTAAATAGTAAAGCAATAGTAAATCATATATTATTGTTGAAATTCAATGAGATATTTTCAATTTCTTTTTGGCTTTAATCTGAATCCTGTTCATAGTGTAAAAGACGGAAAGAACATATATTAAGGTACACCGCCGTCCCACGCTTCGTAAAATTTTTGAGACTTTTCCCGTAGAGTAACGGAAATCAACACGGCCATTTGTCTTAATCTAAGGCAAAAAAAATTACATAATTCATTCCTTGACGGATTCTCCGTCAAGGAATTGAACCCACAACAACGGTGTGTTGTGACAGCCTTTTTTGACGTTTTTTTATAAAAAAGTAAGGTATTAGCATTATTTTTCAAATGACGACAAATTCTATTCTCTATGGGTAATAAATCCTATACGATAAAAAACGGCGTTCTACGCCGGCAGTTCCAGCTATAGTCTGTCAGTGAAACACTCGATAACAGAAGATATTTTAATGTAGGGATTACATTTTTAGGCGCACTGCATAATGTTTTTTTTTTATTTAAAGTCCATCGCATATTATAATTGTAATTTAAAATCAAATACAATATTTACTAAAATCCATATCTTTTGTTACAGCTTTAAAAGCATAAAAGCCTTGTTTTATGCTTTTAAAACTGACAAAGAAGAATAATCAGTTATTAACATCTAAACTGATCGGAAGTGTCTTAATGGGAACGTGGTGTTTTAACACTAGGTTCCCAGGTTCCCATGTTCCCTATGCTATGTAAGGGAAACATAATATAATATAAAGATAAAATATGTAATATTGACTCAACACAAAAGCCCATAATGATAATAGAATTCAAGACTTCGGCTCCATTTGCCAAAGCCGTTATATTTCTTTACTACGATAGTGTACTTATCTCAGAAATTACTGTTCGGTAAAGATGAAACAAAATTTTATTATTTATAGTTAATAAATATTTTTATCTATAGATATGTTGTAATTTATTATTTCACTATAGATAATAATACAAAGCGCGGCGTTGAGTTCCGCTACTCAACACGCAATGCCTCAAATTCGGAGAAAAGTGGGGAATGAAAGTGGAACTGAGTGTCCTAAAGTATTAAGGGAACCTAGGTAGGTTCCCGGGTTTCCTCTGCCTACCCTGCCTCGTGCGGGATACAGCGTGAAGCTTGAAAAAAATTGTATGATGAATTTTAAACTAGGGTTACCATGCGGCTTTGCCCGCGGGTATTTATTTAAAATTATTTAAGAGTATTTAGAGATAATTGATAAATTACTTTAATATTAGGTTATCTATATTCTTAAGGACTTACAAAATCTTAGCTTCACGCTGTATCCCGCACGAGGCAGGGTAGGCAGAGGGAACCCGGGAACCTAGTGTAAAGACACTCCGCTCCACTTCCGTTCCCCACTTTCCGCCGAATTTGAGGCATTGCGTGTTGAGTGGCGGAATTCAACGCCGCGCTTTGCCTTATTACCAGAGCGAAGAAATGAAACATTAAATATTTAAATTGAAAATATTAAATATTTAATTTCCTCGACACTCTTGTGCCGCCACGACAGGCCTCAACTTACTAAATCGTTTTATATATATCTTATCTTTCAGTTTTAGTCCCGTAAAAATCGGTTCTGCCAACCCTAAAAAACCAAAAAAAATATTGATTTTTATTATTATTACAATACTAAATTTTAAAAGTATGTAAATTAACCGTCCAAGCGCTCTGAGTGACTAATCGGTACGTTCTCATCAAGCTACGTTGAAATTCTTATATATTTCACAATTTATTTGTTGTTAGCATCTCTGTAGGGAGACTTTTACAAATCTCCACTACACAAAGACAATTAGTTAGAATTATCGTTTGACAAAAGAGACCGTCCGGTTTCCACGTGCATGTTCAACTAAACATAGAAAAGTAAACATTTTAAACTGATATAATATACAACAATCTTCCTGTTTTATTTTTTGATTGACTGACAAGTAATTGAGCCAAATCGAAAACTGGAAAGTTCTTGAACTTGGCTGTTCAGCCAGTACGCTTGGCGATAATTTTTTCCAGCTTCACGCTGTATCCCGCACGAGGCAGCGTAGGCAGAGGGAACCCGGGAATCTAGTGTTAAGACACTCCGTTCCACTACCGTTCCCCTCTTTCCGCCGAATTTGAGGCTTTGTGTGTTGATTAGCGGAACTCAACGCCGCGCTTTTGCCTTATAAAAAAATATTTTGGCGATAAAATGTGGTTGTCATATGTAACAACATACCTGTAATCCCCGGTATCTTCTTGATGAACATCTATGATCAGCAATTCACTATCCAAGAAGAAATATCTGCGAATAATATTAATAATTAATAAATATGTTTTATTAACACGCTGTATAGTCATCTTCAAAAAACTAATTTGATCGATTTGGGGTTGAGCCCACATCCTTTGGGTATATAGTAAAAAGATATTACGTTGTGCCACAACAGCGTATGTAACGGTGGATTTCAACACCGCGTTTTACCTTGTTACCGGAGTGAAGTGTGAGTAGTACAGTAGAGTGAAGTAATCGAACTCTTTCGGCTTCATAGTCGCTACAACATATATACACCTCCTATATCCTTTGACCTGACTGTCTCCTTATGGCACCGTAGCTTCCGAAAGAATGAATCAATTTAAGAGTATATGTTTTTATTAGAAAGCCTAGTTCATCGTGGTGGTTTCTAACTATTAATTAGTTGTATTAAGTTATTTTTATAAAAATCAGACTTTCTTCGCTCTGATAGCAAGGCGAAGATTGGAGTTGATTTCCGCCACTCCAGACGCAATGCCTCAAATTTGGCGGAAAGTGGGAACGGAATGGAGTGTCTCAACACTAGGTTCCCTCGTCACCTCTGCCTACCCGGCAGGGTAGGCTCACTCATTCTCATACTTCAACAGAATGACTGTGTCAAAAACATATTAACAGTAGATATTTTTTGTATCAGGGATTATTCATAAAATTTTAAATTTTGCTATAATTCAATAGATAAAAGAAAGTTACCTTTCATTTTTTGGTATATCTCCACCATTTTTCGTCCAACTTATAACAGCGTTCGGACCTGAGCCTATTTTGCAGGGTATCACCAGGGGCTGACCCAACTTCGCGGTCACGTCGTCCGGCTGTTTGGAAAACTGTTTGCTCATATCTACGAGGAAAATGGAATTATTTTATTATTTAGTTCATCGTAAGTGTTAATTCACTCCGTCTATGAAATTCAAATACAAAGCGTAAAGTTAAATATATGGTTACAGATTTAATTCTGAGACTGACAAGAGAAATTAAAGATTTATTATTTCTTCTATAAGGTATAGCGACGTTGAGTTCCGCCATTCAACACGTAATGACTCCATAAGGAGAAAAGTGGGAATCGGAAATATCTTAACAGACATATGTGAAATACAGCATATAGCAGTGTAAACCGAGGGAATTCGGGAACCTGGTGTAAAGACATTCTGTTCCCGTAAGGACACCACCATCCCCCAGTTTCCGCAGAAATCTTGAGGTTTACATGTTAAGTGACGTAACTCAACGCCGCGCTCTGCCTCGTTATCATTACTAGAACGAAATTATAAAATATAATCCCCTTATTGAAAATAGCACTCACAACCACCACGTTTTCAGTCTATATATATAGCATATACCACTTTACATATATAACTAGAATATATGTCCATTTCTGTCATGTATTTGGGACTAAAATGTATTTTTAAAAGAGATTTGCCTAAGCCCCAAAAATTTGCTTAAAAACATCGCAGATACGTTAACATAATATAAACAAATCACGTTATTTATTTTAGTACTTGTGTAGGTCCTTTTTTCAGAAAAAAAAAAGCCTTTTTCCAGAAAATTAAGGCGAGGCTTCGCCTGTCACGTACACTGTTATGTTAATTTGGGGTAAAGAAATAATAAAAAAGAAGTGAATGATTATCTATTTTATTTATTTTGTGCGTGGACTTCGATAGATTGGTTTTTCTTTTTGTTTTGTATAGACGTTTCTTGAAGGAATAAATATGTGAAATAAGTTTTAATTTGATCAAATGTTGTTTGAAAGTATAGAAGAATATCACTTAATCATCGGTACGTGTTCAGTGGCGTCTCCACGTCTGGCCTTCTTATCAAGACGAGAAAAAGAAGTACAACTCATTTCCACCAGTGGATATCGAACCAAGAACCGTCACGTTAAATAGCGACTGTGCCGATGTAAGCCGACTTTTTTGCCTCTGTATTTATGAAAATTGTCTTTTCGTGGCTTTGGGGTAATTAGTGTGCGTCTGCACAAGCGACAGTTGTAAGATTCCATTGGGAGGAATATTAAATATTTTCATTTCCATGACCACGCGCGGCGCTGAGTTCCGCCAATTAACCCAAAAAGCCTCGAAAATTAGATCGGAAGTGGGGAACGCAAATGAAATGAGAACGAAGTGTCTTAACACTAGGTTCCCATGTTCCATTAGAGTATCCTGTGATATACGGGATACAATGTGACGCTAATAAATACATAAAATATATAGAAAATAAAATAAAATAATTAGTATTTTTTTTACAAAAGGATATATACCTATTCAAAATGTAACAAGCCCATGTTACATTTATATATGTATAAGATTTTTTCAAGTAAAACATTTTTTTCTTCCACGAATTTAAATATATACGAGTAAGTAACATATGATTTCGTAATTTTCATACATTTTCAAAATCCTATTTATAATAAGGTCTACAAAATAATAATTTAAAATACAATATATAAAACAAATACATATGGCGTGTATGAGAGGCCTGTGGTGGCGCAGGACCTCAAAGGTGCGACTCTATTCGTGGCGTTTGTACGTTTGACTCCCAATCGGGCAACGAGATATTTAAAATTAGTTGAGGCCTGTCGTGGCGCAGCGGCACAAGAGTGTGACTGTAACCGACAGGTTCTGGGTTCGATCCCCAGTCGAGGAAATGAAATATTTAATATTTTCAATTTAAATATTTAATGTTTCATTTCTTCGCTCTGGTAATAAGGCAAAGCGCGGCGTTGAGTTCCGCCACTCAACACGCAATGCCTCAAATTCGGCGGAAAGTGGGGAACCTCAGTGGAACGGAGTGTCATAACACTAGGTTTCACTTTCGTTCCCTCTGCCTACCCTGCCTAGTGCGGGATACAGCGTAAAGCTGGAAAAAAAAAAAAAAATTGTCACTGTTCTGGTAACACTCATATACTACATTTCTATGTAGTAACAGAGAAACGAAAATCATTAATTCCTTACACTGATTATCGAACCTACAACCGCCCTAAGTCTTCCAGATATATTCTCTCTCAACAATAATATAAATAACATTTAGACATGGACACATTTCACCACTGGCTGATATAGTATCGGGTGGGCTTATCTGCCAGATAAGCAATACCATATTCGCGTTGTTGAGGTCCCGTCATATATTAGATGGATAATTATTGTCTATCAGATTAGTTTTAAGGAAATTTGATGGTGAAACAGACCCATAAAAATCACTACTAATAAAATGCTTCTAATTCTTATACTGCTGATCCGATTTTCATAAAACATTTAAGAATCACAACGATGGACAAGACTTTCTTTTAAAAAATAACATTTCAATCAGTTCATGCATTTAGGATCCACAGACAGACAAAAACTTATAACACCCCTCGTCTTACGTCGTAGGTTAATAACGCAAAAGTAATATTATTTAATTTTTTTTTAGCTTCACGCTGTATCCCGCACGAGGCAGAGTAGGCAGAGAGAACCCGGGAACTTAGTGTTAAGACACTCCGTTCCACTTCCGTTCCCTACTTGCCGCCGAATTTGAGGCATTACGTGTTGAGTGGCGGACTTAACGCCGCGCTTTGCCTTTTTACCAGAGCGAAGAAATGAAACATTAAATATTTCAATTGAAAATATTTAATATTTCATTTCCTCGACTGGGGATGGAACCCAGAACCTATCGGGGACATTCACACGCTTGTGCCGCTGCGCCACGACAGGCCTCCATTATCCATACCTAATTATTTAATTAAAGCAGTCAATTTCATTGTTTTATTAATCATCAATTAATACATTGAATAGCTTGTAAATAATGAACGTTTTATTATATATTGTTATTTTTTTAGACCTGTCGTAGCACAGAGACACAAAAAAATAGCAAAGTAGACAGGGGGAACTTAGGAACCTAATATTAAAATCCTTCGTACTCATTGAGTCACTTCCGTTCCCAATTTTACACATAATTTTAGCGTATTACGCGTTGAATGACGGAACTCAACGCCGTTTGGCCTTGCTATCAGTAAACTAAAGTTTTGTTAGACACAAATCAGCTTTTATAATATTATCTTTAAGAGAGCGGCCGATTTATAATAGATATTCAAAGTGAAATGCCTTTTTGTGTTCAACGTTTGATTTTGAGTGGATCGAGCCTCGGGGAATTTATCAATATTCACAATCCTTTTCACATTTCTATAATACAGCTGTAACTACTTACTTATATACGAATAAACCTTAATTTTATTCAATTTAATATTTATAGTAGCAATACTACTAGCGACCCGCGTGCGACTTCGCCTGCTTAAACTGCACTATTTTATTTACTCACGCTGTTTCCCGCACGTGGCAGAGTAGGCAGAGGGAACTTGGGAACCTAGTGTTAAGACATTCCGTTCTACCTCCGTTTCCCACTTTCCACCGAATTTAAGGCATGGAGTCTCGAGTGACGTAACTCAACGCCGCGTCCGCCTTGTACCATAGCGAAGAAATACAAACATTAAATATTTAAATTGAAAATATTATTACTTTTTAGATCTATATAATTATTAATAAACGTCCTTATAAGATATTTTTTTTAATATATCTTCCATGAACAGACAGTGATCGGTTACAGATTTATTATAAGTATAGATAAACCCTAGTTTTATTCAATTTACAAATATATATAGATATGTTATTCACAATTTTCTATGTGTGAACTTAATAACGTAGAATGAAAAGCCGACATAACTTAGGTGTAATCTACTGTAATTTTGTCGGAGTCTGCGGAGCTTAACGCTGCGTTTCATCTACTATAGCGAGAAAAAGAATTTAATTTAAATATAATGATTCCCCCGGGTGGGTATCAAAGCCACAGTTGTTGTAAATAAGTAGTATTTGATATTAATTTCAGCTTCACGTGATCTCCTGTCGTGGCGCAACGGCACAAGAGTGTGACTGTAACCGACAGGTTCTGGGTTCGATCCCCAGTCGAGGAAATGAAATATTTAATATTTTTGATTTAAATATTTAATGTTTCAATTCTTCGCTCTGGTAATAAGGCAAAAGCGCGGCGTTGAGTTCCGCCACTCAACACGCAATGCCTCAAATTCGGCGGAAAGTGGGGAATGGAAGTGGAACGGAGTGTCTTTACACTAGGTTCCCGGGTTCCCTCTGCCTACCCTGCCTCGTGCGAGATACAGCGTGAAGCTGAGTAGAGTAGAGTGATCTCGAGACTTGGACTGACAGATCCTGTAAAAGCTAATATTACACAATTATAAATGAATTTATAATCGTGTTATATTAGCTTTTACAGGATCACGTTGTTCTCCGCCTGTCTGTCAGAAAGAAAGCTTTGATTTTTATAAATAATATGATCTCCTTCAGGCTCTTTTATTATAAGCCCATACATTGTAATATTAATAATTTAAATCATTAATTATTTATGATACTCTAATGGCGCATTTGGAAAGTATGTAATTGGCGTCACGAATGTCAGTTCGAATCTTGTTTTAGGAAAATGTTTCTAAGCCGGTGGTTTCCGTATTATCAATATTTATTTTAGCTTCAAGCTATATCATGCATATGACAGAAAAGATTTAGGGTACCTGGGAACCTAGTGTTAAGAGACTCCTAGGCATTGTGCGTTGAGTGGTGGAACTCAACGCCGCGTTTTGCCTCATTATTAAAGTGAGGTAATAAAAACATTAAATACTTTATTTCCTTTAGATTTCAGTAGACACTTTTAGGTTTCAGTAGAAGTCGAATCCATAACCAACGGATTTACAGACGCGCACTTGTGCCCCTGCGCTACGACAGGTCTGAGCACTTTCTTATTTACGTGAATGAAATGAAAAAAATGAAAAATTAATGAAAAAAAAAAAAAACTTTATTTAGACGAAATTTAAGAGAATCAGGGCATATATGTATATACTCGTAACTTGGAAAGTGCAGAGGAGCACTATGACAGCATTTCTACAAATATCGAGGGTAACAACAAGTATCAAAAGTTTACGTTTCAAAATTCATGCAAACGGATTTAAATCACTAGGAGAAATGAAATATTTCAATTTTCATTTCTTGAAAATTTAAATTTCGCCACTCTATGGAAAAGAGGGGAAAGGTAGGGAGTGCTTTAATTGGGTTCCCAAGTTCCTTTTGGCTACCCTGCCATGTTTCATGGAGTTGTTAGCTAAAAAAAGGAGTAAATAATATTGATCTTTGATAAAAAAATGAACATTTTCAATAAACTAACACAATACGTAGATAAATTTTACGAAAGGGAACAGATTTGATGGAAACGAACAATACTGTGATCATTATTAACGGACCACAGTATAAGAGATGATTTCTCGCCAAATTTCTTTTTGTTATTATGAAAAAATATTGTTTAACTTTGCTCTTTTTTGTACAAAATATGGATATACTCGTATATAGATAGCTAGTTAGGTATCGTGGACACATGCTTTTCTTCAGTTTGCCTGATACGTGAAACAGCAAAAGGATTTTTCTTCTTATCTTATCTTCACGCTGTATCTCGGATATAGCAGGGTAGGCAGAGGGAATTTGGTAACCGAGTGCCTAGTGACCCTTCTCACCTTAAGACCCTCCGTTACCATAAGGATACTTCCGTTCCTCACTCTTCACTGAACTGGGGCTATCATAGGTTCATTTACGCAACTCAACTTGAAATGGGCGTAACCACGTTTTTACTTGGTTCCAGAACCGAATTAAAACAGTAACTATTTTATTTGCTCGAGTCGGGATCGAACTCCTAACCTGTCACGGTTACAGTAAATGCAAAAAAAATTAGAAAAGCTTGAAATTACGTTCCAATAGTCTTTTCAGTCCCTTTTGCTGTGACTTGGCGCTTTGTCTAGTTTCCATTGTGAGTTGTACCGTTCTCCACTCCGTGATTATTTTGTGCGCTTTCTTTTTAGTTGTTGTTTTTGGTGGTTTTTTTTTCAGAGATTTTCCTTGTATGTTAGTGGTTAAGTTTAATACACTAGATGTGATGGTGGTAGCAGGTTCTTTTTTCTTCATAAATATTTCTATAATATGATGAAATGAAATCCGAGTCAGTTTTGCCGAGAAGAGCAGACAAGAAATTCATAATTTGCATCGATAAAATTAAAATAATCCTAATTAAATATCATACATATCTTTAAACGTTCAGGAACATTTGAAGGATTTATCTTTCAAATGTTCAGGTTTATCGTGGCGGAGGGGCACAGTTTATAGTTAGAACATGTGAAAATTAGATATTTAATAATTTCATTTCTTCACTCTAATAATAAGACAAAGCGCTGCGTTGAGTTCCGTCACTTAACACACAATGCCATAAATCCGGTGAAAAGTGATAAATAGAACGTTATGTCCTAACATTGGGTTGCCAAAATGCCTTCTGCATTTTGAATAACGTGGTTTTTACAGTTACTTTAAATTTCTGCTGTGGCAAATTTAAAATACCTTGCAGAATACTATAATATATAGATATAATATATATGTACGTATACCCATAATCAATTTATCGTTCTCGTTTTATATCTGCCACTGTTTTTACTTTTTTTTTTTTTAACTTTGAATTACTTGACATTGACATTGGTGGTAATATATATTGCGTAGTAATGGCGGAAAGTGGAGGAACATGAATGTGTCTTAATGGGATCGGATTGTCTTAGCACTAGGTTCCCATGTTCCCACAGCCTACCCTGCCATGCGCGACATACAAAATTCTCTTTCTTTTTTATCTGCGCTATAACCCACACGAGGCAGGGTAGGCAAAGGGAACTTGGGAACCCAGTGTAATGACACTACGTTCCACTTCTGTTAGCCAATTTCTGCCGTATTTGAAGTATTACATGTTGAGTGGCGGAACTCAACGCCGCGCTTTAGCGCTTATACTAAATGAGGCATAAAAAGCTGTAACTTATATTGCTTTATTCAAATATAAATTAAGAAACATTTGTATTTTTATTGAACGTACAAAAATCACTATAATTCATATAGAAAAACCAAGTCTTTCGAGGAAAACTGAATATTCTATCGAAGTTATAAAACGGAAAATACAATATTCCAGGAACAAATTGTATACGATTCATGAAATAATAATAAGATCGTTTCCTAAAAAGATATTGATTATATGAACAATATTTTTTTGCTAACTTGTTTATTGATGATATGAATTTATCTAGAGGTTAACATTTATTTAGCATTACCCATAATTTCCACTCAAATCTAGATTCAGTGCATGTTAAGAAGCGGAATTGTTAGTCTTACCAGAGGTTCCCATGTTCCCTCTGCCTACCTGCTATGTGCGAGATACAGCATTAAAAAAAATCCATGGAAGACTCAATTACTATATAAAAAATATATTCATGTAACAATATTTTCTTCAAGTAAATAAAGACATATTACTTAGTTCCACACGGAATCCAACCAGATGACTATCCAGCTATACAGAAGGAGTTTGGGAACCTATTGATGACTTGTGTTCCCAGTTACCACGTAAATTTGAGGCGTTGCTTGTTGTATGGTGGAGCATAACTCCGCACTTTTAATTGTTACTTTGATAATAAGGAAGAAAGAGGAAAATGAAAATGTTAAATATTTCCTATTCGCGAGCGGCAATGGAACCCATAACCCATTGCGACTCATTCTTGTGTCGTCTTATATAGAAACAGAGTGATCAGTCACTACTCTCTCTCCAGTTTTTATATACAAATAAGAAATGGTGGTGAAGGACTTATACTCTTAACAGGATTGCTTATACATTTGGTCCTAAGTCTGGTTAATTGTGTAGCTAATTTCACAGCTACTTATTTTATTGCATATGTATGTCGAGTTTCGAGGCTTGTCGTAAAGTGATGTCGTTGTAGGTCCGAATCTCACTCGAGGTAATAAAATATTGAATATATTTATTTCTTCGCTCGGATTAAAAGGAAAAGAGCGGCGTTGAATTACGTCACTCAACACGCAATACCTCTAATTCGGCGGTGAATGGGAAACGGAACGGAGTGTTTGAACACTAGGTTCCCAAGTTCTGCCTACCGTATGTTGAGCGGGGTACAGCAAAAAGCTGAAGGAATTGAGCAGTTTAACATTAATCGATATATGATCAGTAGTAATTACGTAAGCATACTCTTTTGAAGATATATATATTTTGAAGATATATATGACTTTGTTTAAAGTTTTTATGGATGCAGTAAAAGTGGAAAAGAATGACGGTGAAGTCCCAAACATGGGAGGGTAGGCGGAAGAAACCTGGAAAAACAATATTAAAACAGCCCATTCCGATTAATATTACCATTCTCCGGTTTCCGCCAAATTATGAAGACATTGCATGAGTGGCGGAACTTAACGCCGCTGATTACCTATACCAGAGGAAAAAATTGAAAATATGAAATATTTAATTTACCCGAGTAGGTATTCTCACGCTTATGCCCCTACGCCACGACAGGCTCAATATGTATATATACATACTCGTATATATAACAATATAACGATCAAAGAAATTTATTCAATCAATTGAGATCAAGTATCCACTTCATTTGTTCGTACTTTGATTGGAGACGCCTTAGAAGGAAGTTCACCTTAAATTCTAGAGAAAATGTCAATTATGTATAATTATAGAGGAATATCGAGGCCTGTCGTGGCGCAGCGGCACAAGAGTGTGACTGTAACCGACAGGTTCTGGGTTCGATCCCCAGTCGAGGAAATGAAATATTTAATATTTTCAATTTAAAAATATTTAATGTTTCATTTCTTCGCTCTGGTAATAAGGCAAAGCGCGGCGTTGAGTTTCGCCCCTCAACACGCAATGCCTCAAATTCGGCGGAAAGTGGGGAAAGGAAGTGGAACGGAGTGTCATAACACTAGGTTCCACTTCCGTTCCCTCTGCCTACCCTGCCTAGTGCGGGATACAGCGTGAAGCTGAAAAAAAAAAAAAAAAAATAGAGGAATATCCTTAATTAATATCCAATTACTATGTAATTAGTATATAAAATTGATTTTTTTTAACTTCATGCTGTATCCGGCAGGTAACAAAGTAGGCAGAGGACTGGGACCCAGTGCTAAGTTACTCTGTTACCATTAAGACACTTGAGTTTCGCGCTTTCTGCCCGCGGTGGTGAGTGGCGGAACTCAACGCCGCGTTGGTAGAGTATTAAGAATAGCCTATCTCTATCTACTCTGTCTGCCTGCCTTAATTTCGTATTCAAAAATATTCTTGTAGTAAAATACATTTTTAAATTCGAAAAAATCGGTAATTAAATATTTAATATTTACATTTTTTCGCTTTAGTAACAAGGTAAAGATACGGTGAAAACCCGTAACCCAAAGGTTCCCAAGTTCCTTCTGCTTACCATACCATGTATTTAAGTGAATTACAGTGGAAAAGCTATAAAAAAAATCCATGTACATATGGAATATTCAGTCACTATTCTCTCTATATATTTATTGTATTCAATAGGTCTATATAAATTAATTCAATACACAAGAGCTCGTCCAAATGCATAATTATAATACAGATATGATAACGGAAAGCACGAGTAAGTTCAAAAGGATCTGATCAGAGCAACGTTTGGTCGAGTGTTTCATTAACCTTAATTAACCAGACTGTTAAATACGAATAATGTATTCATGTTTCACAATAAATTAAATGTGCTGTATGCAATTGCAGTTGTACTGCCGGAAAGGAGCCTATGGCTCAGTGGTAGTGTTCAAAGTGGGAATAAAACTCTGTATATCTCTCATCTCTCTATCCTGTTCAAGGCAGGGTATACAGAGGGAACTTGGGAACCTAGTGTTAAGATACTCCGTTCAGTTCCCCATTTTTGGTTGAATTTGTGGCATTATGTATTGAGTGGCGGAACTCAACGCCGCGCTTTGCCTTGTTTTCAGAGCGAAGAAATGAGAACATTTGTTATTTTATTGCCTTGAGTGAGGATAGAACCCAGATCTGTAGCGTTTACAGTCACACGCTTGTGCCCTTTCGTCGGGACAAGCCTCTATAACTTTAAATATATATAACTATTAGATTACATTACAGCTTCTTTCCTGAATGTTTCACGGAGGCAAGTGAATGTAGTATTAAGACAGCCTGTTCCCCAGACATTGTCCAATTAAAGAGATATTGCGTGTGGCGGAGCTTAGTTACACTTAGTCTCCTTACCAAAGTGAGGAAATAGATGATAAATTTCTATTAATTTTCCCAAGAATCAAACCCACAATTGATATGTTAGCAACCACACACTGTGTAGTATCGGCATTGTAGAACGGATATGACAATACTATGGGGAACAGTCTTAACACTAGGTTCTCTCTGCCTACCCTGTCATATGGGGTAGGGGCAGAGGAAATCTATTCCAACTATACTAAAAATAAAAAAATCTTAAGAATAACCTCAATAAGATTTAGTATTTGGCAGAAATGGCAAGAAATAAGTTCAATAAAGATTTTCTACGAGAAGAAGGCCTAATTACAACTAAAGTTTTTATCTAATTCTTATCTTTATCTGATTTTTCGTGTAGTTCTCCTAAAATAAATGTTATCATCAAATAATTACAATGATAAGGATCTATAGGTTTCAGATACCCGTGGGCAGGATACTTGTTCTGCCATTGAAAATGTTTATATATTTTTAAATGTATTTTTCGTTTCATTTGTATTTTATTTATGGAAAAGAAAACGCAAACGGGCAAACGGGTCTTCTGATGGTGAATGATCACTGACGCCCACAGCCCCGTGTAATACCAGGGGAGCTACAGGAGCCGGTGGCCTTTGAGGTGGAGGTAGACGCGCTTTTTGAAGATACCCATATCGTATCAACCTGGAAATACAGCCGCGGGTAGGTCCTACCATAGATTAAAATTTTAATTTAAATTTCCTTTGGCTACATCTTTGCCCCCGTCATATGATATACTTGTTCTGCCTATATGATACACTTGAGGCCCGTCGTGGCGCAGCGGCATAAGAGTGTGACTGTAACCGACAGGTTCTGGGTTCGATCCCCAGTCGAGGAAATGAAATATTCAATATTTTCAATTTAAATATTTAATGTTTTATTTAATATTTCATTTCTTCGCGCTGGTAATAAGGCTAAGCGCGGCGTTGAGTTCCGCCACTCAACACGCAATGCCTCAAATTCGGCGGAAAGTGGGGAACAGAAGTGAAACGGAGTGTCTTTACACTAGGTTCCCAGGTTCCCTCTGACTACCCTGCCTCGTGCGGGATACAGCGTGAAGCTGAGTATATGATACTTTATATATATATCCGGTTGTGTATGATACATTCTAAATATCCTAGGAACATCTAAGTCCCAGTTCAAGACTAATTATATGTATTATATGTATTACATCTATTAGTAAATGAACTATCTGACACGATGTTTTTGATTTTAAGTCAAAGAGTTCCTGAGATTAGTGCGATCAACCAAACAACATTTTAACTTAACAGTAATATTGCCTATATATCAGAACAACACATTGTTGTCTATGTGATATATGTAAAGAGTTTACTGATATATAAAATTAAGAAATAATAATTAAATTGAAGCAGGTGAGCCTGTGTATAGATCGCTAGTAATAAAAAGTACCCAGCGGGGTAGGTAGAGAGAACGGAGTGCCAAACGCTACGGTCTCGGCATACCTCTTTCGCCTCGTCTACTGTCATCAACCTCTTCATACATTCCTCCCGGGGATCCTCATACTTTTTAAGTGACCTTCCTCCAGTATCGTATACATTGTATTTTCGAAGGTCAACCGAGGTCTCTGCCTGCTGGGGATATAGCGTGAAGCTAAGTAAGTAATTAATTACTTACTTACTTACGTAAGTAAGTTTTATAAAGAAAGTAATAGAAGGGTTCTATTATCCATAACATAGTATTTTTGAATGTACCTAAACTCATTTTAGTTCCCTGAACGGAAAGTGTATATTCAAATCCCAAAGGTATTTTGATATTACTTTTTATCTCATCTCGCATGATACAAAGTGTTTCCCCTTTAAGGGGACGCACGGAGTGTTTAATATTAGAACACAACTAGGACAAAAAGAAACAACTAAAGCTTGATAGATAAATGATCTAAAATATACTATATATAAATATATTTTGTATGTATGAGCGAGGCGTTAAACTCCGGCACTTGATACCTAAAATAAAAAAAAGTAGCATTTAACATGGAATGTCGTAGCACAATGGTCACAGGTACCCTTAGCCTACCAAGCTAAAAGCATATCCGCGAACTGAAAAAACCGTAACAAAAATATAAAAAAAGAAAAGCTTAGTATAATATAATATAAAATATAAAAAAAAACCGATAACAAGTATTATTTAGAAATACAAAAACGGCATCAGAAGGCAATTTCCCAAATAAAATTACGAACGGGACAGTGACCGTGGAATTCACAATTTATTGCTTAAATAAGAACCTTAATTATGTTGAGACATTACCTATAATGAGTTTAGTTTATAAGTAAATCAGGCTGTCGTAGCGTAACATTACAGGGTCTAACTGTAAACGCGATAAATGGGGATTCGATTTCCACTTGAGGGGATAGATTATATATTTTTATTTTCAGTCTCTGGTAACACGATATACCGCGGCGTTGTGTTCCGCCAACACACGACGAGATTGCGCTATATGTATAGTGCACAGTAATTAATTTTATAAGTATTGGGCTTGTCTTTATTTAATTTTATATTAATTTATTTTTATTTTCAATAGTTACCAAAACAGATATCATTTTGTGGTGACTTTTTTTCAAAGTATTAGCAAGTAGTCTGTAATCTATAAAATATATAGTAGGTATATGTTTCAATAAATATGTCACGTAAGCGAGCAATTGTAAGTGCGACAGGTTGTGTTTTCGATTTCAACTTGATTAAATGAGACAATAATTATTTATATATTTTCTTGCTCTTATATCGAAGCAAAGCGATTGCGGCGTTGAAAACCACCAGTATAGTAACATGCAATGTCTCAATTCTACGGAAAGTGGGGACCGGTAGAGTCTTAGTGGAGACGGAGTGTTTTAACACTAGGTTTCCAGGTTCTCCCTGCGTACCATGCGGGATAAAGCGTGTAGCTAAAACACTCCATATTTATATTTTAATTAAAGTCAAAGAAAGTGGAAAGAAAATATTTTCATGTTTTCCGGCGACCGGATAATTTCCAATAGAAATCTTTGTCTACGTATAAATCAATCAATGTTACAAAATAACATTATTGTTTTGGCACACAAATTGCTTATTTTTGCCGCTCGTTTATTGAGGACTGGAGCAGAATGATATATATATATATATATATATATATATATATATATATATATATATATATATATATATATATATATATATATATATATATATATATATATACATACATACATACATTCATACATACATATATACATATATATATATATATATATATATATATATATATATATATATATATATATATATATATATATATATATATATATATATATATATATATACGCCACGAGGGTTGCATTGAACTGTTATTATAATCATAAATCATTTTGTAATTTCTACCCCATTTTCATATAACAAACAAATATTTTTGAATGTATGTATGAGTCATACAATAAATGACTTCCAAGGGATGAATTATAAGTAAGTAAAGTTGAGCAGATCCTAATGCGGTTTCAAAACGCTACCAACATATTCGTACAAAGTCTGCTTTAATTAAATATTATGTATGATGTATAATAAAATTTGTTTTGGAGAGATTTATGAAGGAAAAGTGAGTGGTGAGAGAGGGAGGAGATGACCTCGGTTGATCTTCGGAAACACAGTATCGACGATACTGGACGATACTGGAGGAAGGTCACGTAAAAAGCATGAGGACCCCCCGGAGGGTATGTATATGCGGGTTGATGAGAATGGACGAGGCGAAAGAGGTATGCCGAGACAGTAGCGTTTAGCGCATCATTCTCTCTGCCTACTCCGCTAGGGATATAGCGTGAAACTAAGTAAAATTTCTTTAAAGCCTGTCATGGCGAAGGGACTGAAAACAACAGTTTGTAGCTTCAATTCCTGTTCGAGAGAATTAAATATATAATAATTTAAGAGAATTAAATATACGCAAAGCGCACACTTGCAACATTGATTTCGCCAGAACTAGAAACGGTAATATCTTAACGGACACAGGATGTTTAACTCTAGGTTCCCAGGTTCACTTCCGTACCCTGCGGGATACAAAACGATCAGTAATTTCCAAACTGTAGATATATATCCTGGTTTTGTACATTAACACGACCTATAACATCGTTTACTCTTACCAATGCTTGCCACGTATCTCATTATTCATACATCTCTGTAGGGGTAATACATCGAGGGATGTTTTCATTTACGTCATATTGTGTTCTATTAAAATGTGCTCCTAATTTAGATATAAGTACTTAAATATTCAAGTTTTCATTTAGAAGGATTTGCCTTACAGTTTTGTGGTTTTAGTATTTATTTTCATAGTTAGTAGTTAAGTTTTCAGCTTCACGCTGTATCCCGCGCACAGGGTAGGCAAAAAGAACTAGGGAAATGACTGCTACGACACTTCATTCCATTTCCTACTTTTCGCCGAATTTGAGACATTGCGTTGAGTGGCGGTACTCAACGCCGAGTTCTGGCTTGTTATCAAAGGGAAGAAATAAAAATATTAAATATTTAATTTCCTCGAGTGGAGTAGAACCCACAATATGCCTTTTCAGTAGTTAAGAACTTAAGTTAATAGATTTTACTTCTTTTTTTTTATGGAAGAGACGGTAAACGAGCGTACGGGTCACCTGGTGGTAAGTGATCACCGTCGCCCACGGCCCCGAGTAACTCCAGAGGAGCTACAGGAGCGTTGCCATCCTTTAAGGTGGAAGGGCACCGGGGCCCGGCATTACCTAATGCGAAACGCAGTAGCCAAAGTCACTACTTAACGCCGGTCTTAAATGCCGGGGGTGGTAATAATCCGGTCGAGTCTACCCATGCGTGTTACCATTGCTGGCAACGTGTAGAGTCACACGCACTTTAGTCGCCTCTTACGACTCCATCAGTACAGGGTAATCCTGTTCTTAGCCGGAATCACACGGCAAAAACTTCACTTCGATTTACTTTTAAAATCTAGAATCTAGAATAGGTAATACTATTGCGTATTATATATTTATATTAGTATATTTACAGCTTGTGTGACTATGACTGACATAGAATTTGAATTTGATCGTCCCTACTTAAGGAAATAAAATTATTAATAATTCCATTTCTTCGTCCGAGGAATTCAGTAGAAAGTGGGAAACAGTAGTATCTTATTGGGAACAACGTCTCTTAGCAGGAAGTTTTCAATTTCAACTGTCTTTCCGGCTATCTGCAGGATATAGCGTGAAACTATGTATTTTCATAGCACTGGAGTTGTTTTTCGCGATTGTTACACATTTTAGATGAAACTCTTTTAACCGGATTAATCGCGTATATTATATTGATTGGTGAACACTTTTGGAAACCCCACGTGTCGAACACTTTACAGTAGTCAGTGGTGTCAGGTAGGCTGAGGTGGCATTTGTCTGTCAGTTGATATAATTATTATATCAAACTACCGCCAACACGATTTCTTAATTGCCTCGCGTATTGCCCTGGATTCTTGCAGAATGACACATCAGAGGACCAGATACAGTAAGCTCATTAGCGATTAAAAGCTTATTGTGTAAGTGTTTATAAAAAACTTAACATTTGAAACTGTCACAGTTACACGCTTGAGCCCCTATTCCATGACAGGCCTCACTTATGGCTAATAACTGTAGAGTTCCATTATTCATTATTTAAGTCCTAGCTTCATCATCAGACCATCTCAATGATATCATATTATCATATTATCACCAAAAATACGCATAACCAGGTTTTATATTGCTACAATTATTAAAATGGAAAGATCTGGGGTACGGCAGTGTTCCGGACAAGTTAGGCGCGACTTGGCCGTTGACTTGTGTGATATAACACGCTTATGCTTCAAGAATTTTCAACGGTCGGTCACATGAAATTAACTAAATTATTAAAAAAAAATCGCAATAAGGAATCTTACGCTTTAAATAGAGATTTTAATATTTTTTATTGTTAAAAAAAGGCTTCATCGAGACTTGGCTGAGTTTTTACAGCATGTTTTGGTTGAACACAGTTTTTTTGGACTAGCCGAATTTATAAAATCGTAATAATAAGTCGCCATTTTTAACAAAAAACTGATAATATTTAAATACTGTGGTGGCGCCGGCGCTAGATATGTCTGGACACAGGAACTATTACTGCGACTGGTTGTGGGTTCGATATTCACTAGAGGATATATCAGTCAGAATTCGGCAGAAATTGGAAAACGAAAGTGTCTTAATGAGAACGGAGAGTTTTAACTGTATGTTCCCAGCTTCCCTCTACCTACCCTGCTATATGTAGGATGTAGCGTAAACCTAAAAGACTAATAAAATAAGCTCTACTTACATGAGAATTTAAGATTAATTGGGTAGCCCAGCACTTGGCCATGATGCTGCATCGAACATTGGTACACGCCCTCGCTGCCACCATTATTCTTACGTATCACCTCCAATGTACCGTTCTGAGATATCCTATGAAGTAAATACAACATTAATTAATTTGGAAAACGTCTGGTTGTAATCGGTAAAATTACTGGTTCGATTCTCAGTTGTGGGAATAAATTAAGTAAATTTCTTAGCTGTGCTGAGCTGACAAAGCGCGGCGTTGAGTTTCGTAGCTAACATACAATGTCTAAACTTTGACGGTAAAACTGGAGAATGGGGTGTCCTAAATTAATAAAGTTTTCTCAATACTGCTATTTGAAAAATATATCTTTATTCTGTACATTTAGTTATTTTAATATTTTAATTAAATATAATTTAAAATGTCTAAGCCTAAAGTTCAGCGCAATGCCTAAAATTTGGTGGAAAATGGGAAATGAAATAGAGTGTCGTAACACTAGGTTCCAAGTTCCCTCTGTCTACCCTGCTATTTGCAGGATTTAGCGTGAAGCTGAGTGAGTGAGTATAATTTAAAATATATGTAGTACAATATAAAACAAAAATATAAAAATGCAGCCCAATAGCGATTTATCAAGTGGTTTTAATGCTTTACGTTGTATCCCGCACATGGCAGGGTAGGCAGAGGGAACTCGGGAACCTTATGAGAGGAATCCAGGTTCCGTTCTCTACCTTCTACTTAATTTGAGGCTTTGCGTGTTAAGTAGAAGAATCTAAAACCACGATTTAAAAATTAATCGTGTTACATTAAAAATAATTCAATATTTCATACAAATTTCCCATAAAATATGAACCTGCAACTATTGCACAAATTAAACCTCTAATTACTTGTCCACTGCGTCATTATTAAATGCCAAGAACGGAAACCAATCAATGAATCTAAAGTTAATTGTTGCAACGGCAGATGTTCAGACACCTGCTAAGAAAATATTGATCAGAGTAAATTAATATTGTTTATTAACAATTTACTATGTATTTAGGAAATTTTCATTATGTCTGTCGTGGCGCAGCGGCACAACGTGTGGCTGTAAAGGTGACAGGTTGTGGGTGCGATCCCCGCCCGAGATAATGAATTAATATTTTCATTTCTTCGCTCTGGTTACAGGGCAAAGCGCGGCGTTGAGTTTCCGCCACTCTATACTTAATGAATTCGGTGAAAATTGGGGAACAGAACCGTGTCATAATACTTGGTTCCTAAATTCTCTCTGCCTACCCTGCCATGTGCGGGATACAGAGTGAATAAGAAAAGAAAAAGTCATTTTGATATATTTTTCCACATATAACTCAATATGCTCTTATTCAATATGCTCTAACTATAAGGCGAAGAAGCAGCGGCGTTGAGTTCCGCCAATTAACGCACAATGATTCCAGAGTTTGGTAGATAGAGGTGAAGGAAAGAAATATGTAATATCCAATTAAACTAGACTAAATAAAGATTTAACTAAAATAATTAACTTCCTTTCGTCTTCCTCACACAGTAGACTGGAATGGAGGCAGAGGAAGATTATTATCTACATTCATATTGGTATTCTATAGGAAATTGCCTGCAAAGTGGCGGAACTGAACGCTGCGCTTAGTCTTGATACCAGAACGAAAATATATAATGAAAAAAATCATTCCCCAAAAGACACCACATCCGCCACGCTCACTGTCAGACTCAAACAAAAACAAGTGACTTATACGAAAATCAATATTTTTAACAGTAAATTATTAAATTTATAAATAATTACATATTTATTCATCAAAATATAATTTTTACAGTAACAAAAAGCATACCGTTTCGAATTGACCTCCTCATTCCCCTTCCTCCATGTGAAGAGCTTCGCCTTCGCCCCATCATCATCGATCAGGGGTGGCGGTCGTCGGATCTGAACCCGCAACCCCGGTATGATACACGGGCAGAGAAGCCGCGCGAGATGTCTGCGACCATGTTATAGGGACATCTGTGGAATGACAAATATTATGAAGCTATACTAGATTAAGTTTTTTATAGTTTTTATAGTTTCTTTTTATAGAGAGGGAATATAGTGTTAGGAGACTGCTGAATTATCAAGACATTATGTGTTAAGCGACGGAGCTAAACGCCGTGCATTATCTTGGTATATTTTCGTAGAGTAAGATTCGAACTTTTGACACAGTTACGAGTATGTAACGGAAAATATTCATGTCAGTAATTTTATTTTATCTTAAAATCAGTACATTTTTTACCTATTAAGGCAATTGTTGTGGGTTCTAGTCCTATTTGTGAACTGATTGTACGTTAATTATTTATAAGTACGATTATTTTTTTTA